>PVHP010007639.1:0-56040 GCA_004024765.1 Zapus hudsonius | reverse complement strand
GAGAGAGAGAGAGAGAGAGAGAGAGAGAGAGAGAGAGAGAGAGAGAGAGAGAGAGAGAGAGAGAGAGAGAATGTAAATGCAGATATTGGTTTGGCAGGCCTGCAGTGGGTCCTGGGATTTTGCCTTTCTAACATGCTCCCAGGTGATGTTGCTTCCGCTGGTCTGAGACCACACTCCTAGTAGCAAGGTTTTAGAGAACAAATGCATTTTGGCCAGTTTTGATTATCCATTCAACCTCAGAATTAAGCTCTTCTCCAAGTTATTAACCTATCACAGAATAATATGACCCAGTGATTTCCCATGACCAGCCGTAAATCTCATGGATTTCCCAAAGAAGAAATCGCTGCTCATGATTTTACTTTGCCTTGAAAATCAGACACATTCCGCTGACATCTAATGTCCCTGAACAATCTGCATGCATTTCTTTTGGTGAGGGAGCCTGCCTCATTCTTCCTGTGGGCTGTTAGGCAGCAGGATGATGGACTGTTCCAGCAATTCCATTGAGGGTCTTCAGTGGTTTGGAGGCAGGGAAGAGGGAAATGGGGCGTACCAACACAAGACTTGTTAATATGCTGTTTCTAATTATTAATAATAAATGAATAAATAAATTTAAAAAAAAGAAAGAGGCAGGATTTTTTTCTGCATTTTCTTCTCAAATTGTTACAGAAGTTCAAGGCCACCTTCTTCCTTTCATGGAACCACAGGGATGAAGAAACCATGCTCAGAAGCCATCTTTCGCTATCTTCCTCAGAGTCCATTGCCAGATGGTTAAGTAGAGTAGGAAATTTTAAATAAGAATTGTCTTTGTTATTGGAAGTTAAATTAGAAGCAATTTGCATCTTGTGAATTTAACCAAAATTGTAGTGAGTTCATGGTTTTATAGGGAAATGGTGACTTTTTTTTTCCTTTTGATTTTGTGACATTGTTCTAGAAGTATCTTTGGGATATATTCTCCTGAGGTATACATTGTGTAATATAAGAAATTCATAATAAGATATTACAAGAATGCATATTCATTTAAACATTCACGTACTGTTGTTGCTTTCTTTCTTTCTTTCTTTCTTTCTTTCTTTCTTTCTTTCTTTCTTTCTTTCTTTCTTTCTTTCTTTCGTTCTTTCATTCGTTTTTAGGAACCACGGCATCTTCAGTTTTTCTGTGAATTTGGAACCAGTGATGTGTACGTGTCCCAGGCAGGCAAAAAGAAGCATGGAGCACCGACGAGCTATGGATTCTGCTTGAAGGTACAGGCTTACTATTTTGATAGATAATAAAGCAAGCCTCAGCCTCTTAGGTAACCTTGAGATGCTTTCAATTTCTTTTGAAAAGAGACAGATTTCTCTTACATATAGGAGAATTTTAGTGGCTTTTATTTCAACAGGTGTTACCTTCAAGATATGCATTAACGATAAACAATGTGCTGTGGCCTTCTAGCCTAACAAAGCGGGAGGGTCCCGGGACCCGAAAATGCTCTGTGCAGAAGACGAGCAGAGCAGGACGTGCTGGGTGACCGCCATTAGATTGCTGAAGGTAACGGGGAGCTGTGGGCTCTGATCACAGGCTGGGAGGGAGGTTTCACAATATGAAGACTATATAGTAACTGTGTAGTTATCTGTGATAGGAAAATAATCACCAGCACCATATGTGTCTTCTGTTGAAAAGAGAAACATTTGCAGAGTAAAATCCTCCTAACCCCCGTATCTCGTTTGTGGAGTGAGTATTCCATGTCTAGAAACGCTCTCACTTTTATTTTTGTGAGGATCACACACTGAATGTAATGCCTCCTTTGTGCAACTTAGCCAGCGTCTGTAACATTGCCAACCATACGCTGTGGGGTGTATTTTAAAATGTGTCCACCTGTGTCTTTCTAAAAGTAATTCCTTCCTGTTCCATTTGTTTTATAAAATGCTTTCTAGTTTAATAAGTGCAGCTGAAATTATTGTATAGATTTTCTGGTGAATATATTTTCAAGCAAGCGCCTTTAACCTCTGAGCCATCTCTTTAGCCTGTGAATATATTTTCAAAATATCCATTTGAATAACTCAGTTAAAAATACTATTGTTTGTGAGTATAATTTGATGAAAGTTTTGAAATGAGTACACAAGATCCAAAGGTAGATGCATATAAGAAAAAAGCATATTGATTTCTTTCCAGTGTATTGGCAACACATATTTACTTATTTATTTTTTGGTTTTTCAAGGTAGGGTCTTGTTCTAGCCCAGGCTGATCTGGAATTTACTATGTAGTCTTAGGCTGGTCTCAAACTCACAGTGATCCTCCTTCCTCTGCCTCCTGAGTGCTGGGATTAAAGGGGTGTGCCACCATGCCTGGGATTAATTTTAAAAAAAATATTTAATTAAATTTATTTGCAAGCATAGATAGAGCGAAGAGAGACATACAGAGACAGAGAAGAGGGAAGGAGGGAGGGAGAGAGAGAAAGAGAGAGAGAGAGAGAGAGAGAGAGAGAGAAAGAAAGAAAGAAAGAAAGAAAGAAAGAAAGAAAGAAAGAAAGAATGGGCACGCCAGGGCCTCTAGTCACTGCAAATAAACTCCAGGTGCAAGCAGCACTTTGTGCATCTGACTTATGTAGGTACTGTGGAATCCAAACTGGGTTGTTAGGCTTTACAGGCAGGTGCCTTAACTGCTGAACCATCTCCCCAGCCCACATATTTAGTTTTTGACACTTATATACTAGTAAATTTATCAGAGCTGTAAGTTTCCAATGATGAAGACATTACTTTGTTAGTCATAATTGGGGAAATATCTTTCATCAAAAAGGCAGAATTCAAAAATGTGTCTGTTTACCTCAGCCAGTGCCCATTGCTGCTAAAGTTGACTCAATATGTGATTTAGTTATTCCTAAACCCTTGTTGTCCAATGAAAGTTTCAACATTCTCCTTGGTATCATTTACCAGTCATGCCTGAGAACTAATCTAATTTGCCAGTTTACAGAGCATGCATATTGCATTGTAGTGTATTGTACTGTATTACCAGGGAAAGATTGCATTTACAACTGAGCATGTGGTAAAGTTAGCTTCCTGGAAGGTAGAGAGATGAGAGTCAAGAAGACACAGATGTTCTAACTGGGCCATCTGCCATGCTAGACTGTGAGGAAAGTTTTATTTTGTAGTCTCTAGTGTTTTCAACTTAGGTAAAATTTATCAAACTCTTCTAAACATGAACAATTCAATCATGTTTAGCACATCTAAAATGTGCAACTATCTACTCCATTTAGGTCCAAAGCATTTTCATCACCTCAAAAGCAAATTCCATATCCAGTTATTCTCAGGACCTGGCAATTACCAATATGAATGTCTCCAAAAATTTACCTCTTCTGGATATTTCATGTAAATTATATGATACAATTTATAACTTCCTATATCTGGATTTTACTTAGCATAACATTTTTTGGTTTACCCAGCATACTTTAACTCTTCATTCTATTTCTTGGCTGTCAATATTTCATTTTCATGGTGTGTACATATTTTGAATAAATAGTTTATCCACTTGTTCACTAAGGAAGATTTAGTCTGTTTCTACCTTTTGACTGCTATGAATGGTTCTGTTATGAAGATGTTTGTACAGATGAATTTTCAGCTTTTTACATGTATATCTAGTAGAACTGAAGTCACTGGTCATATGGTAATTCTATGCTTATCCTTTTAAGGAATTGGCAGTGTATTTTCTATAGTGGCTGAAACATTTTTACCTACACATCACGACACATGCATTTCAGTTTTCCTATATTCTTGCCAAAATGTGTTTTCTTAAGAGGTAATCAATTCCCATGTGTTCTACTGTTAAAATAATTAACATGGTTTTGGTTACAACAAGCTATGCTGCTCTTATTACAAAAAAGTAACAAAAGGGAAAGAGAAAAAAAGAGAAAAATGAACTTTAGAGGACCTTTGTGGAATGAGCCTCTTGAGAGCTTGGTGACCAGTGGTTAGGGATGCGGCATGGGATCTTCTCACGAAGTTTCCTGAAGCAGCATGCCCCCAGCCCGTCCATGGGTCCTGACTTAGTGAGTGTCATGGTTTGTTCATGGTTTGTCCTATTGATGTCATCCAGCCCTCCCTCTCTGTTCAGCAGTGATGGTGGAGGAAAACCTGGACCATAGCCTTTCCCGGCTTTTATCTCCCACACTCTGGAGCTCAGGGCTGGCCTCCAGGACATTATCTTAAGCTTTTCTGTGGCTTCCAGAGCAGTGGAACTCAGGCTTGGTTGGTAGAAGACATAATTTCCAGATTTTCTATCAAGTCTACCTCCTTTGTGACTTAGGCATAGAGTTGGCCACCAGACCCACAAGAAGATGGTGAGACCACTTCCTCCAGTCAGTACTTCTGTAAATTTGGTCTGCAGTGAGTATAAGGTGTTTTAAGTTAGAAGCAGTCAAATTAATAGGTAATTACATTTTAAACCCAAGTGTTAGACTTGATGACATACACTAAGTTTTCTTTCATTCTTCCATTTTTAGGATGCATGTCACAAATTCCAAGTTTTAATTTGATCCATTATGCTAGTGTTATAAGACTGTTCTAACAAATTACCATCAATATAGAGGCTTAAAACAATTTAAATCTATTTTTGTATTCTTCATTTCAAACCCACAATGAGCATTATAGCCTCTCTTTTCCTTCCCCCTCCTCCAAGTTGGTAGAGGAGAATCTATTTACTGGTCATTCCAGCTTTCAGTGACCTCCCAGACTTCTTAGCTACTGAACCAACCTTCACCTTCAAAGCCAGAAGTATCACACCATGCTATTCTATGAAGCCATCCCCAAGGTTCTATCTACAGTGTCCCTTCATGAGTAGGACCCCTTGACCACACTGAGTCCTGAATAATACTGCCTCTTCCACTCAGCTGATTGGCAACCTTACTTCCTTTTGTCCCTTTAGCCCAACTCAACCCAGGCTCCTGGGACTGAGGTTCTCTTATTCCTGCTTGCCACTTCTGTGGTCTCTGTTCATTTCAATGATGGCAAAACTTTTCTAGATGGGATTAGAGAAGGAGGCAAGCATCAGTGAGGGTCTTACTCCTGGAGCCACTGAGAAACCAAACAGGAAAGTGATGTGGTCAGGACTAGACTGTAAACTAACCTGCTTGCAGGAAGCATGGACTTTCCCTGGACCATAGCACAGGCACACTGGAGACATTTAGGTCCCTGGTGGCCTGAGACACTGACTGTGCAGCTGGGCTTATCTGGGAATAGAGATCTCTGTCATCTCTTTCGTTGGTTTCCTTTGGTTGGTATGATAATTCCAGCATCTGTCTATATCATGTTGGTTGGACAAGAACTACCCTATTGTTTTCACTGTATCTTATTATTAGATATATATAATAGCCTCTGACCAAGAATTAAGTGCCACATTTTCTTCTTAATTCCTTTTCATTTCCATGTATATGTGTATGTATGTATGTACATATGCATACATATACTCTTCATATAAACTAGATTGGAGATTCTCTTTCTCTTTGTAAAAGTTATAGTTGCATATACACCTATAGAGAATTGGAGACTTAGAAAAGAGGAGAACTGCTCCTGCATTGAGGCATGTCCTCGTTACACATTAGCTTTTCCCCTTCCCTTCAATTAGAACACCACCAGCTTTGCTTTAGCTAGTTTGGTGCCTATCTGCCCCTCCATGGGACAGGAAAATATTAAGGTGACCCATGCCCTACCCCTTGGCCAGAGTTAAATGCCTACTAAAGACCCCCAACAGCAAAAAGGCAGCTGCTGAACACTGCAGGTATCAGAACAATACATCTTTGAAGAAAACAGTCTTATTAGTAGGCTTTTCAATGCACATAAATAAAAGGTGCCAAGCAGCATGTTTCTAGTGAACATGTTGGTTTGAGGTTATTATCCATTCTCCAAAATGAACTTCTCTAGGAATTAAACTCCTATGCTTTCTTTATAAAGTTATTTTTGGCTTGGAATTGATTTAAAGTAAATTTCATTAGGTCTCATTAATGTCAATCAAACCTTAAATAAAAAAAATAATTTTTAGAAGTTGGGAAATAATTGGATAAAGAAGTCAGCATAGAGAATTTTAAATGAGCATGGGTTTGTATTTCATGTTAAAAGCACAATCTTGAAAACAGTGATTCCTCTAGCCACCCTCTGATATTTTTGCCTAATTACCAAATATATCCACTTTGCTAGAATTACTTTTAAGAAAATAGTCTTTAGTAAAAAATAGCTCTGCTGGAAGTTTTAAATGGAATTTATCTTTTAGGTAAGAATTGATTCCTCATTGTCTATCCAGTCTCTTAATATGATATAACTTTCTTTTTCTTTTTCTTTTCTTTTTCCCCTAGTAGTACAGTAGTACTATATGCAGCTCTCAAAACCTGGGCAGGGTGGGGGTTACCAAGGATTGTGCTGGCAGACAAGTGTGTCACAAGCCCAGTTATCCCTAGGAGAGAATGAATCATATAAGGCTGGTTCAGGCAGGCCAAAGAAATACAGGAAGAATGGATCAGACAGGCAGACACACGAGAGGACACACAAGAGAAGCCAGTAAGAAAGCTTCTGACTGTAAGAGCCATGGTGGGGGAAGATATCCAGATACATTGCCCCTCTTCACAACAACATACAAATGGAGGGGATCATGGCTACCTTCTGAGCTATTCATGATCTCCTACCCCATGTGCTGATCTAGTACATCCATGGAAGAGGGCCTCCAGTGGGTTGGGGACAGGGAGGAGGGAAATGTATTGCTCATACAATATATCTAATTAAGGATAATAAAGATATAACTAAAATAAAATAAACAAAAAAGAAATTGTCTGAGTTGGGCTGGAGAGCTGGCTTAGCAGTTATTGGAGTTTGTGTGCAGAGCCATATGACCCAGGTTTGATTCCCCAGTACCCACGTAAAGCCAGATGCACAAAATGGCACATGCATCTAGAATTACCTTTCAGAAACAAGAAGCCCTGAAGTCCTCATTCTCATAATCTCTTTCTCACTCTCACACACACTCTCTTTTCCCTTGCAAATAAATAACATATTTGAGTTTTGTGATAAGGCCCAGGTGAGAGCATGTTCCAGGGACACAGGGTTGGTACATGGTAGATGCTTGTGGAGCATAATAGATGGCATCATTAGGGGATTTGGAAGCTTTTCCTCAATCTCACAGTGTGTCTGTCAGTTGGACTCTAGCTGCTCTTGAAGGTGGATGTGAATTTGGTCATTCTCTTCTCAGTGGGCCAGACAAGAGAGGATTCTTTCCAACATGGAGTTGATTGTATATTCTGCTTCCTAAAAGCCTACTTACACCATCTTCCCCAGGTACCCACTATAGCCACTATTTCTGGAAAGATGCTTTAAAGTCCATTCTGACAGATGCTGTGCCAAAAGCTAACAGCAGGGAAAAGGTGGAGGAGGCAGGAATGGAATACGTGTAACTTCATTTTAGCTCTATGCAATGGAGATATTTGCAAAGTGTAACAACCATAATTAAAATGCATAAAAATAATCCAAATTGCTTTCTTTTTATTAGCAAAGTGTCTTAAATTTAGGGGAGTTATCTCCAGCTCAGGTGGTGCTATAGTTACCTTCTCACTGCTGGATAAAACAACTGACCAAAAGCAGCTTGTGGGAGAAGTTTTACAGACTTCAGGGGAAATTCTATGATGGCAGAGGGAAATGTGGCATGACCACATCACCTCCTGGCCACCTTCACATGAACAATAGTGGCAGGAGAATGTGCCAAATGTTTGCAAAGGGAAGCTGGCTATAACACCTGTAAACGTGCCCCCAACAACACCCTTCCTCCAGTAAAGCTCGATTCCCAAATTGTCATCAGCTGGGGATCAAGCAATTAGAACCCATGAGTTTATGGGGGGGGGCAACTAATTCAACTACCATATTCAACCCCTGGTCCCCATAAACTGATAACCATACATTATGTAAAATTCAGTGCATTCAATCCAACTTTAAAAGTCCCCATAGTTTTTCTGAATCCCAACACTGTTCAAACATCCCTATAGTTCAAGTTCTCTTAATTGGTTAGCTGTAAAACTGAAAAGCCTGTCACAGAATATACATTCACACACCCAGAAAAAGATGATGCTGGGCATAGCAACAAAAGATTAAACCAGTACAAGATCTGAAAAAAAACAGGGTAAGCATCACATTCCATAGCTCCAAGTCTGATGTTTTTAACCAGTCTCTGGAGTTCCAATTCCACACCACAACCTGGGCTGCATACAGGCCCATGGAACAATACATCTCAAGCCAGAAGCTCTCTTTGGCCGCAGTCCTAAAGTCCTGGCATATCAAGAAGTCCTGGGGCAGGGGGGATCTCCACTTCAACCCATGGTTCATCCTTATGGCTCCGTTGGGCCTCCACACAGGTACTTCCAAAAACCCTGCCTCACATTGCCCATGACCATTTACAAAAAACAAAGTTGTGTTGAAAATCCAATGACCTTTTCTTTTCTGCATTGATTATACTTGTATAATACCACATGGGCTACCAGTTTGTTAATACAGGTGGGAATAAAGCTGACTTTGATGAGCAGGACACTCCTTCAGCATTCAGGCCCCCTACTTTCAGAAGAGTCAGCATTCTTCTTGATGTTCCAATATGGAATGTTGTCCAAATCTCAGTAGTTGCAATTTTTCAAACAGTTGCAGTTAAACTGAACTGTTGTCTTTAATCCCAAGTTTTAATTTCTCTCTGTGCCATATCCATCTCCTCACACCAGTCCATTTCTTTGCAACACAACCCTGAACCAGTTCTCAAGACACAGGCAGAACATAGCAAACCTCTCACAAAACTACTTTTAGTCCAGTAAGAACTGAGTCAGACAAGAATCTTCACCTCATAAGCCAAACATCCCAGTCCATAGTTCTTACTACATTCAGATCTTTCAACTCTTACCAGAATGGTCCATAAAACTGTCTTCAGCACTGTAGGCCATCTCTTAGTCTAATGGTTCAAATCCTTCCATATTCATCTAACAAATCAGTTCCAAAAGGCCAAAAGCCACATCGGGTTTCTGGCAGGAATGACCCCACTCCTGGTACTAATTTTTCTATTACAGTTACCTTTTGTTGCTGGGACAAACATCCCACCAAAAGTATTTTATGGGAGGAAAGGGTTTCTTTGAGGCTTACAGAATCTAGGCAAAACACTATAAATACCAAAAAAGCTGGCTCATATATATAGATCCTTAGCAGATAGATACCACCAAGCAGGCAGCAAATAACAACCAGAACAGGTTGTTTCCACATCTTAGGGCCAGAATAAAAGATCTGACCATTTGACACCTTCTTCAGGCTGTTAGAGAGTTAAGTAAGAAATTAATCTTAGTCAAAAATCGCTCTGGCTACGGGGGCCTTACATTCAAATTCAAACCACTACAGGTGGGGATGTCTCCAAAGCAGATTTGCTCAAGGTCAGTGGCATTCGAACTTCCCAAACTAATTAGCCAATAATAATCCTGACCTACGTTTTAGTTTTCCAGCTCACTCTCTCTAAGGTTGCCTTCTGCAGTAAAGCCATGGTCACCACTTACCTTAGGTAAACTGGAACTCTCTGAGATCATCTTGGTTCTCTAATACTTTGGTCCCCAATGCCAAAAATTAATGTCATAAGAATATTTATAAAAGGATAATAGTGTACCAAGGATTTTCCTCATAGAACTGATGACACAAAGCATTTCAACACCCCGTCATCGATGTAACAGTGAACGTACAGTTTTGCTTAGGACATATATGTGATTTTCAGAATTGGTGTAACACAAACCATCACATCTTTTACAAGCTAGCTTTCTTATCACCTGGCAGTATAATATGACTTAAACTGGTTATAATTCAATTTGGTGCTAAGTGAAATGAGTAGAAATATCATGTCCGGAGCTTTGTTCTGATGAGCTGAGCTCTAATCTGTGAACCCAAATAAACAGCATGGTAACCCTTGTAAGGCACTTAAGGTAAGGCACTCAAAACTTTGGCTGCTTACTTGTTTTAAGGCAATGCTGTAATTTTTGTATTGATAATACATCACTAATGAAGCATTGATTTTCATGACTTATCAGTTAAGTTCTGAGATGGTGGTTTTGTCTATTTATTCTGCAGTATGGCATGCAGCTGTACCAGAATTATATGTATCCATATCAATGCAGAAGTGGCTGCATTTCTCAGAGTATCTCACCCATGGTAAGGACTACATTTTGGAAACTATATTTTATATTTATATTAATTCATTATTATATTATACTACAAATCGTTTGCTTTTAGTAGAGTATGGTAACTTGGAGCCTTTTTAAGAGAATGCTCTATTGTAGTTTTTGTTCTTATGTTTTACATATGGTTAGCCCCATTAGTAAAAAATAAAAATGAAATCATGTAAGTGTATATGGCACCTTGAATTAAAGAATATAAGATAATTCATTGAATTTTAAAAAGGTTTGAATGAATTATATGGGTGATTCTGAATTCATTGGGGCATTTGAAGATTAGCTCTTAATAAGATAATTTATACAGTATTTTTCTGAGCATCATGGATTACTCTTTCATAATTATTGGCTTTGATTATGGGGTTTCATACTTATTTTAGTATTGATTATGGGTTTTGGAACTTTCAGAGCTACACTACATTCTGACATTCTGACAATAGTTTTCTCTAAGTTCTAGGTCTTTAAAACCAGGCTACTTTCCAGGAAACCCCAAAATTGCAAGCCAAATATAGGTCATTCATTACATTAACTCTAGCACTATTTCTCAGACTTTCACTAACTGAAACTTGGATATTCATTTGCAGATACACACAGACACATCTTTTTTCCCTCTTAAGGACCTAATTTTAATATTCTGTGCATTAACACTAGACATTTATTTCTGAACTTAGAGTTTGTGTTCTGCTATTTTTGCTGCCCTCCTTAATATTCAGTACATTGGAAATTTGGATGCATGTGCCTATGCTACAAATCAGTTAATGTACATTTTTGAAACCTGAATTTCCACTTAGGTTAAAAATATGCTCTTCATGGCTATGACCAAGGCAGGTGCATTTTTCCCAGATGTCATGTAGCAGATGAAGTGCTCAGTTCCAGGAATGAGGCATGAAATGGTGTTGATTATGAAGCCTGATAGACTATATGAGAAAAGCGCTCCAATTTTGTAGCTATGTTCCTTTAAGTTATAGAAGAATAACTTTTCATCTTTGTATCATATTACTTTTAAGCCTTCACATAAGAAACTAAGAAATGTAATGAATTTTTATAAAAGCAATCTCTTTAAGGTGAATATTTTTGCAATTTGTCAGCTTACTTTTATCTTTCAATCCATATGTATATAAAAAGAATAATGAATTTTATTATCTTAATCCTTTCCTAAATCCCTCCAAATTTCTTTTAGAGTCTGAAGTTATTAGGATGAACGTGCTCACAGCAGCCAAGCATTTGGAGACAATTACTATTTAGTGTCCTTTTAATCACAGGAAAAGTGTTATAAACAAAGTACCTTTCATTCTCATTACTGTTATTAGTGTACAAGTATGGTATTATCATGAGCGTTTTCCATTGAAATTGAACCAGCTCTTGGTCAAGGTGTGTGTGAGATTTTGGTAGAGTGGTTTTACTTGTTGAAAACTATGTTTAGGAAGCCACAGTCTGTGTGTGAATCCGGCTAGAGAGAGGGGCTGAAGGGGAACAGGTTCAGGTAGGAAGAACCTGTTCTAAGTGGGAGTGTTTGTGATCAGAAAGACGAACATTTATAGATTTTCTCTGTACTGTTTGCAGTTTCCATGCAGGAAAATGAGAAGTTTTGGGGTTTATGTCAGTGCTGATGGGGCATCCCACTTTTCTAGTTTGCTGTAGAGGCATAGATGATCTGATAGGAGCCAGTGCCTGGGCTGCTTTTCATTCCAGGGTTGTTTTCACGAAGCCCCATAGAAATGTTAGTATGCTTGTATTACACACTCAGAAGAACATTTAGATAAGGGGAAGAAGAAAAATACACTGTCTACCCCATATGCCTTTGAATGAGAACCATTGGCAGGCATTTTAGGAAGTCAAGTACTTTTAATTCCTAATAGGACAATCTAAGGATTTCATCAAAGGAGTACCTGTTAATGTGGTTCTGGCTAGAGGGAGGAGATGAGGAAAAATCCACTCAATTATTATTCTTTTGTCCTTATCTTTTGACCTGTGCTAGACATTCTGTAGTTTCTTCCCTATTACCTCTACTCTGGCCTATAAAACAACCCGTAAACAGGATACAGCATGCCAGTGACTGTTTTTTGGCATAAGCTATCTCTATGACCTTGGTGGAGTCACTGGTGTCCTGGGGTGTTACATGAGGTGTCAATGTTTAGTTTAGGCTCCATTGTATCTCTACTACCCTGTGGCTCTGTGAGAAGCATGGAGGGTGTGATGGTTAGGTTTTGTTGTCAGCTTGATCTTTTTCATTGTTTTAGGTGGGTCTCTGAGGATGTTCACAGGAAGGCAGCCTTTCAGTAGGAGGCAGGATGTAAAGAAGCTCAGAGAAGCTAGAAATGAAAATGCCTTCCTGAGAGAGCAGTGCAGGAAGGAAATTCCACAGACTCAGGAAGCCAACAAGTCACAGGGTTGAAGACCTCACCCTAAGGCTCTATAAAGGGGGAGAAAATCTTTTCTCACCTCCCCTGCTTGTTTTGCTTATATGTGTGTGTGGTGTTGGTGATGGCTCTTTCTCTCTCTGCCTGGACCTGTGAAAGGGGAGCAGCCTCTTTTGCTGTTATGAAACTTCCCCTGGATCTATAGCTTCAATAAATATTTTCCTCCCATAAATTGCCTGGTTGGGGGTTCATCCCAGTGGCATGTGGCTGAATGCAGCAAGGTCTATAAAGGAGGATATTCTGAGACCTCTTGCTGATGATTGAGCTTCTGGTTTATCCAGCTACTTCAAAGGGGCTAGCGGTGTGGTTAGTAGGCACCATGCCCCTAGACTCCATGATAAACATTCTTCATGCAAACCTCACTAAGAGGAGGGCATCTGGTTGCAATGTGTAACTTTGAAGGAAAGTGAAGCCATTACAATCATGAGCTATTTGGGGGGAGAAGGACCTGTTCATTACTTAAGAAGAACATGCTAGAAAGAGACAAGCATGTGGGACACACAACCAATCAGAATTTTATCAGCATTGCTTTCCTATCTGAACAAAATGGAGCTGAACATGACCTTTTGAGTTTATCTGACTCTGCTTCACTGCTATTTCTTTGTCCACCAAAGGTAAACTATTAATTTTTCATCCACCACCTGCCGTTCAGTGGGAAACATTTGCTCCATTACTGTGTTTTCCCTGAATGTGGCTACCTAGCAGATGAAACACTCTTCATTGGTCTCATAGTTGCTTCATTTGCCATAATTATAGAACACGGGATCTTGTTTTTACGTTCTGGCCTGCCGTATTGAAGGGAAGGGAAAAGAAAGAACAAGTGATTGTGTTTATTTTTCTTTCCTAAAAGTATTTCTATGTTATCAGGAAGTTGAGAGGACAGAGCCATCTTGGCACGTGGAGGTAGAGATATTATAAGGATCATGCTGTCATTAGGATCTAGACTCCTTACACTGTGGTTTGCACAGACAGATGTTTGTCATTAGTGTCGGCAAAGCTAAAGCATATCCAACGGGCCCACAGCCCAGCACAGAAGGGCAAACTGAGGTGTGACAGCAAAAAGAGATTACGGAGACAGCCTCTGTCTGGAAAGAGCAGCTGTCATTTATAAAGTCTCCTGTAACAAATGGAAGATTGCATGCTGGGTCTCTAGAAATGTAGAGGAACCATAATAAGACTGAGGAGGTCACTATCAGATGTTTTGTAGAGAAGAATAACCGATACTTATGAACTGGGGTGTGTGATGCAGTAATAAAAGAACCCTAATTTTTCCCCATGGATAAGTCCATATCTGTTTAGACAAGTGAGGTACAGCTAAATCCACATGAAGCCATGTCAAATGACGGGCGCCATATCTTCCCTCATGGAGCTTGATATGTACTTTACCATTCTAATATCTCCTAGTTGTTAGTGGAGAGCAACACATATTTTCCATTTTTTATGTTTTTATCTTTCTGTAAATGCTTTACTTTATCTTCCTAGTGTATGAAAAAGAATAATTCTTAACTAGTGGTTTTGACAATTGTTTCTTTTTTGACTTGGGAACGGCATACTTTTATTCCATTTCTAAAAATATTTATTTATTATTAGGAGAGAGAGAAAAGGGGAGGGAACGGACAAGCCAGAGTCTCCAGCTACTATCGATGGACCACTTTGTGAGTCTGGCTTTATGTGGGTATTAGGGAATCAAACCCAGGCTTTCAGATTTTGAAAGCAAGTGCCTTTAACTACTGAGCAATTTCTTCAGCCCAGGGTGGCATACATTTAAACATATAGCTGTAAAATTAGAACCCCAAACAAAAATAAATGCAAGATCTAGGTGTTAGACATGCTATTTTCATTTCAGAGGATATGAAAACAAGTAGTACTTAGTAAATATAATGACCTTGTCACATATATAGAGTTGTCTTGACTTTCCATCATTTCTACTGCCCATACTTTTTTTGTAGTAGTTCTTATTTGACCATGCATCGTCTACCAAGGTGAAAAAGTGTTCCTATGTTAATCAAAGACACTTTAGTATTATGAAGATGCCCAAATTATTATTCCATTAAACTTCCCTTTCTATGTACGATCAATGTTTACATGATAAACTTTACAAATACATATTCAAGTTTTCTCCATCATAAACCATAAGTAATAATCTAAGTTATATAAATTATAATAATAATTAAATATAAAACATGTAAGTTATATAAGATATTCTAAGCTATATATTCCATATATTTTGAACCTTATAAAAGAGCTATTTCATAAGTGGGTGCAATTGACATTTAATTGGTAATTAATGCATTATAAAGATGAATAGAACTAGTTCAGAACTAATGAATATTTTTATCCAGAAAATTGTTCATTTCTCAATTGGGCTTTTGCCGTTTTATAAGAAAATATGAAGAGATAGGTTTGTTTTAGGAAAAAGTCATATTTTCTATCCACAGTTTACCAAAACCTCTTCATTTAACATTTAACACAGTTATCTTAACAAATAGCCAGATCATTTATTTAGCCAAAATTATAGCAGTGTTTTATATTGAATATATATTTTAATATTTTAATTTCCTGGCAGTCACTTTTAGGATTCCATTCTAGAGTGGAACCATATGGTCAGAAAAACACCAGAAGATAATGTTCAAAGAAGTTCCATGGTTCAAATGTTTTTGTTTTCCAGAGAAGTATATCCGAGAACTCCCTGGTAGCAATGGACTTCTCTGGTCAGAAAAGCAGAGTCATAGAAAATCCCACAGAAGCTCTTTCGGTTGCAGTTGAGGAAGGACTTGCTTGGAGGGTAATAATAGTTTCACATTTTTTTTCAAAATACTTAAAATTGAGACGTTTTGCTCAAGAAGTTAAAATTTGTTTTCCTTTTTCTTGCTCAGAAGAAAGGATGTTTACGCCTGGGCACTCATGGTAGCCCTACTGCGTCTTCACAGAGCTCTGCCACAAACATGGGTATGTCTCTTCACATCCTTTGTCACTAAAGTGGTGGGTAGACAGATGTAGCCTCATGTGTAGTGACAGAGGGGACAGGGTGGAAAGCACATACAATAAAAATGTGATCATGTCAACCAAACCTTTGTATCCATCCATGTCCCTCCATCAGCTATCCACCGGTCCCAGCCATGGTTTCACCACAGAATTTCCAGAGATGAAGCTCAACGATTGATTACTCAGCAAGGACCTGTGGATGGGTAAGTTTGGGGTTTTTGGTTTTGAGTGGTGGTAATTGGAATTTTTCCTATAGGTAATACATATTGAACACAATCATTTTTAATTTTCACTTATCATAAGTCAGAAGTATCACTGTATTCTAGCAGTAGCTATGGAATACTGAGTATACAAATTGTGTTTAGTATCACTTTATACATGAACAGATAGCATATTCTTTGTCCTTGACCAATGGACACTAATATTATTCATTTTATTCTAGCTCCAGCTTCTCAGATATTAAAAAGTATATATATAATATTGAATATGATTTCCAAATATGCCTTTATAACATGACATTATCCCCACACATTCTGTTTATTAGGTATGTTATGAGTGTATTACATGAAAGATTTTTTTCTTAAACATTTCAAATATTTTCCTTATGCTTTTCTTTTTCTTTTTATATCTCTAAACTGATACAATCCTATAAAAGAATATTTTTGATGGTATCACCTGTTATTTTTAATGGGGCATCATGGAGTACAAAAGAGAAATATAAAATGAATTATGAGATGTTTATAATCTGAAGGCTTTTTTTTCTTCTGAAATCACTCAATGTTTCAGCTCCTTACTGTAATCCTAGCTAGATTCCCTTCCCAAGTGCAGAATAAATGAGGGAGGCTCTATTGATATTTGGATGAGAAATGAAACCAGTATCAATTTAAACAAGTGGTGATGAGATGGTTTTATCTGCAAAGGTTGGCTTGAGAAAGATGACAAGGCTTTGATTTGATTTAGTACTGACATTTGGATAAAATGCATCTTCATGTGGAAGGTTATTATTAGCGAGTCAGCATTTCATCAGACTCTAAATAAGAAAGGATGTTATTTTGCTTCTCTGTGTGGAACATATGCTTCTGGATATAAATTTGAATGTGCCATAGAGTTAAAGTCAGAACAGACCAAGAAAATAATAAATCCTGAAGAATTATTTGAATGTCTTGAAATATTAAAATTCCCTTTACTTTGAAGCCCAGCATTTGTAAATTGAATGAAATAATTGCATAAAGAGTAGCTCCCTGTTGTATGTTTCATATTTTTTATTGGCGTTTATTTGGAAAGGCATGATGGTGTCAAGTGGGCCACTAGGTGGTAGTGCTGATCTTCTGAGGAAGGGGAAGAAAATCACAGCCTACTTTCCCAATGAAATGTCCTTTTGTCCCACTTCTCAATGATGTAATGTCCAGAACTTCACACAGCACAAATGAAATAGATGGTCTGGTCCTACATCTGTGGAGCCTCACTATGGCTGCCTCTTTGCCAGGCAGAGTGAGAGATTAGCATTGGAGCCTCCAGTGGGGATATTTACACAATGTACTTGGCGATAGTTACTCCAAACTGGTCTTACATAGCATTGCCCCTAACTAGAAATCCTTGCCTGGCAGTCTTTGTAGCTTAGGCCATTAGGGCACATCTTGTTTTCCCAGCCTGATATTATAGAGATTTTCTTGCTGCATTCTTCAAAGCTAAAGTGCATGCTGTTTGTGTGTTTCTTTTACTTAAAACATTTTGACTTAAACATTTACTACACAATTTCGGGATTGAGGGCTTCTTAGAGAATATATTAATTTCTGACCACCTGTTGCATATGCAACCATAGAAACTAGACTCCAAAAAAGGAAGAGTCATGGTAGAGAAGGGTAACAGATATTTCATTCTAAGTAATTACCTCCTTTCATGATGCATCAGTTAAAATAACTGCTCTGACGCCTTGCTCTTTGTGATGGTTATGTGAGTAACCTGTTTCCAGTGGAGAAAGGATGTAGCAGTAATTAATGATTCCACCACAGCATTATGCTGGTTGTGGTGAGCAAAGGATCTGACAAATGGGTATGTATCCTTCCATATTACATATCCTATCATATTTAACTATCATGCAATGATAGTTTCAAAGTTTTATTACAGAACTATTGAATACATAGTAAAGGAGACCCTAGCTGCAACAATTATGAGTGCCCTGTGTAGGTTCACACACACTTTATTTCTGTGGAATCCATAAGTAATTATAGAAACATATTGAAATCCGTCTCTCTCTTTAGAGTTTTCTTGGTACGGGATAGTCAGAGTAACCCTAAAACTTTTGTACTGTCAATGAGTCATGGACAAAAAATAAAGCACTTTCAAATCATACTGGTGAGTAATTGTGATTTCACATTCACATATTAGATATGATCTTAATGCATATACTTTGGGAAACTTTGGTTTTCTTTTGTTCCTTTTATTAGATATAATTTGGGAGCTTGTGCTTTGACCAAAGTTAAGTTTGGCAGAAATGGTTTTATGAGCCTGAATTAATATAAGAAATACAGGAATTGTAAAAATTAAATTTCCTTTTTTCCACGAAATATGATTTAGCAATATATTGTATAGACCTAATGCCACCTATTGTTAAAGGCCACTAAAGAGGCTTACTACTGAATGCTACTAACATTTCTTTTAAAAACATTTCAAAGCTCTTGTCTCTCTTCTCTCTTTTTGCTTAAAAAAATATTTTGTAGTTTATGTCCCTGGTTTCTTGTTGGCTATTTTTAACTACCATAAAGAGAAACAGGTGCTGCAGAACGAGTGGGCATTTTAATTATTCTGAGAACATTAAAAAAATTCAACATAACTTGCTGTGATATTTCTGTTGCTTCTGCCTTTGTGTGTCTCTGCGAGTATGTGTGTGTGTGTGTGTGTGTGTGTGTGTGTGTGTGTGTGTGTGTGTGTGTGTGTGTGTGTAGTATGAAATATGTGCATTGACCCAGGCAATGAGGAGTGGCCACAGGTTACACTAGGAAGCTGTCCTGCAGGGGTGTTCACTGGTTGAGGCCTCCCTTTCAATTGCCTCTTTGTGGAGTTTTTTGAAGGCCATGGAGGGCAGCCTCTCTGCTTCTTTGATTATGAGAACATTAACACTAAGGATGAGTGATTCACACCAGAAAGTGTCATTGAAAAGAAGAAGAAAGAGGAGGAGGAAGAGGAGAAGGAAGAAGGGAAAGAGGAGGAGGAGAAAAGGGAGGAGGGGAAGGAGAAGGAGCAGCATCTCAGCTCAGTGGAAGCATTAAAATCTTTGATTTTTATACTAAGTATTCTAGGTTTCTCACTGTTTGCTAATTCACAATATTTGTGTTATCCTAACTTGACAAAACAACTTAGAACTAGGAGTGAAAGAAACATGCTGCTTAAATAAAAACTAATACTACTTATTATTATTCATTTATTTATTTGCATGTGGGGTGTGCATGTTTGTGTGTGTCTTGCTGCTGCAAACAAATGCCTGTCTAGCTTTGTGTGGGTGGCTGGGGAACTGAATTCTGAACCATTAGGCTTTGTAAAAAGCAAGTACCTTTAATCTCTGAGCCATCTCCCCAGGCCCACAATTCTTTTCAGTGTAAATGATATTACAAAAATAAATGGAAGTGACACAATATTATTTTCATTGTCCTTACTTTTGTAAGCTTGTCCATTTCAACTAATGAAGGCATAGTATACAGTGGAATATGATAGTCTGTCCAGGTAGTTTGTCCTCACCTTTTGTTTTTATTTTTTTTAACTAGTTTGTTGCTTCTGCAGGTGGAAGATGATGGAGAAATGTTCCACACTCTGGATGATGGCCACACAAGGTTCACAGATCTCATCCAGCTGGTGGAGTTCTACCAGCTTAACAAGGGTGTTCTTCCTTGCAAGTTGAAACATTACTGTGCTAAGGTGGCTCTTTAGCCAAACAAGATGGGACTGGCTAAACTATTGAGAAAGGACTCAAAGAAAAAAGCATTTAAAGAAAGAGTCCCCAGAAAAGAACGAAAACAATAACAGGGTCACAAGAATGTTTGTCACTTGCAAGTTACAAAAGAATAGTGTAAGCATTGAAAATAAGCAAAGATGGATCGGCGTTGCATTCATCCCTTAGAATTTATTAGTTAAAATTAAATCTTAGGAAAAAATGACGGTGCGTTCTTGTGTGATTTTACATTATTATTTATTTTCCTCAAGTTTGTATACTTCAAATATTGATCTGTCCTTGTTTACTAGATTAGAATTAGAATTTCCCAAATGTGGAATGTGAAAGAAAAATTGGGGGTTAACCTGTAAGGCTTGGGATCACGTGCCAATAATCTCAATGTTGGTGAGGCGGAGTCTGCCATGAATTCAAGGCTGGACTAAGTTATATAGTGAGACTCTGTCTTCAAAGCTAAAGGCTAGGGATATAGCTCTTATCTGTCATGCACAGGCCCTGGGTTTGATTCCTAGCATTGACAAATGTTTAAGACATAGCTAAAAATGGGAGTTTAGAATATTTGCACACTGATTTTTAGTTACACTACTTTTAGTATCAAATAGATCAAAGCTTAAAATATCAATTAAATGAAACTACATACAAGTTTTTAACAAAATTAAATCTAGAGCCATTTATTTCTGAGTTTATTACAATCATAAAATCAACTCACATTTTGAAGTAGTAGTTAAATTGAAATAAAGTGATTTTTTTTGCAATCATTCATAATGTAATTGATTTATTAATTATACTGTTATAATCTTTCCTGGTACTATCCCCATCAATACATTGTTGCAGGTTTTATTCAACTACTGATTGGCTATAAATATCTTTAAGACAATGATTGTCACCCACAAAATGTCTTTTGACTCACGTGTGCTGTATGGCACAGTCTGCGGCTGCATGACTCTGTCCCTCATCAGTTCACATTTATTACCTGACTCACCTATACTGTATGGCACAGTCTATGGCTCCATGACTCTATCACATTTACTTCATGTTCATTCACAATGCTCTTTAGATCCTTTCACTAATATATTACTAACCCAACAAAAATCAGTGAAATCAAAGGCTCAAAACTACACAGACCCTCGTAGAAAAGTCCTTGTTCTTCTCTTTGTGGAATCCGTTCTCTTTCTCATTACAGCAGTCACAAACTTGAAGAGTTGAGAACTGAACACTATTCTTCCTCATCCCCTTTGAACCAACCTGGAAAGGTTTCTTTCCTTTTAATTCTTTCTTTTTTCTGATTCTATGACTCTTGGTCCCATTTTATTTCTGTTGGAATGATAATCATTCTAAAAAACAGAAGAGAAACAAAGCATCAAGAATTGATATCAGACAAAATATTGCCCATCTCTCCTACTGACCTGACACTGAGATACATAGGAAAGTTAAAGCCTTCTTTAATACGATTTCAAAAGTGAATAATATTAAAAACAAATTACATAGTTTGTTTACAGAACAAAAGTATAGTTTACTAATAAACATATTACATAGTTTGTTAACAAGACAAAATATTTACCAAATGCTAATAAATTTTAACTGAGACATAATTATTTGTTGAATTTTAAAGTTTTCAGATTTCTTTTACATTGTGAACTTAACTCTTAAAGCACTGAAATCTAAAAAATTCATCTTTTGGGGTTGGAGAGATAACTCAGCAGTTAAGGTGCTTCCTGATGCGCCTACGGACCCAAGTTTGATCCCCAGTACCTGCATAGAGCCCAAGGCACCTAGTGGCACTTGCATCTGGAGTCTGCAGCAGCTGGAGGATCTGGCATGCCCATTCTCCTCTGTTTCTTTTCTCTCTCTCTCTCTCTCATTGTCTGCTTACAAATAAAAATATTTTAAAAATTCATGGTTATAAATATGGTCTGGTATTCACAAAGGCTTAAAAGATATGGGATCTCTAAGTGGAGAAGCCAGAACTAAATCTATTTACAGGCCTGAGTAGTTCTGATTAATTCCAATTTATAAAAACACCTGTGTTTTGAATCAGTGCATTTTATTATTTTATACACATTTCAAATAGATATCATAAACTGCAATATTTTAAGTACTAAACTCTCATACACTGACAAATTTGTGCTTGTCTTTGTTATTTATGTCTCTGACTTCATGGTCATAACTAAAGCTATTATTTGGTTGGGTAAATATACAAAATTACTTAGTTTTATCTTTAAGTCAAAGAAAAGTATTGAGGAACGATTGATGAAGGGAAAGGAAATCATCATTTCTTGATTTCTTCTGAAAGTATGCGTATGCAAATTTAATTAATGTTCAGTCTGAAAATGTCAGACACATTCAGCTACTATAGTATTTTAACATATGAATTATCTATGGATTATGTTTCATATTGATTTAGCTTTGTTCAGTTATTTCAGTTTGTGTGCTGGAATCCATATGCTACACTTTCTCACAAAGAAGGGAATGCAAAGTTAGTGATGTTCTTTAAAATTTATTACTGAAGATGAAGCAATCATTTTGAAATATCTGTAAGACCTATTTGTCTTCTATTAGTGATTGTAAATTGAGGTTCTTTCCTTCCAGGGACATTCCTCTTTCTACATAGTGTCATTGCTGTGCTTCTGTTCATTTGACCTTGCTCTCAGGAACAATGTGTTCTACTCTGAGTATATACACCCTGCTTCAGTCTTTCAGATAAGGGTTGGATTTTGGAAGTAACCGTGAGCACTGACACAATTCCTGCCCAGTCCATCTGCAGGAACCATGTGCAGCATTAACTGTGCCCTTCTGAAGCAGATGCTACAGAAGACCATCTTGCTTTCACTGGCTGGATAAAGCAAAATGTGATTTGACATTCTCACATTGTCTAACCCCTTCTTTAAAAATCATAGTTACTGCTACAAGGAGAAAATCATAAACTCAAAACTCACTTTGAGAACCTGCCAGGCTGTGGGAAATGAGGTAATGCTTGGCTGAGTGACGAAGTTGAAAAAAAAAAACTCTCCCTAGATTAGTTCAACTCTGAGAAATAAACTGAGTAATGTGTCATTCCTCTGGCTGGTTTCTCACCCAGCCTCCCCTCCCACCTCCACAGCTCTCTGATTGCCAGCGATCTGATTAGGAATTGAAAATGCAGCTCTGGCCTGTGCTCTTGGTGCACACCATGCATTTAGTGGTTATTATGTGAAAGTCCTTCTAGAGATGCAAAATGGAATAACAGGGTTATAGAGGCTCTAGTCTCTTTCCTAGAAGACAGGCTGAGTAAGTGTTATACTTTAGATACAAAGGGAGTTCAGTGCCAATGCTCACTGGAGACAGGAGGAATGAAGTGGATTCCTGGAAGGCCTACAGGAGTGAGGTATACCAAGCTCTGGTGAAAGTATTCATCAAACAGGCTGAGAGTACCAGGCAGCCTACAAAGGACACAGACGGAAGTAAAGAGTGGTTCAGCTAATGATAACTTCATTATAACTGAAGTGCACAGGATATGATATCAGAGAGGAAAGCTGTGGTCAATAAGGCTGGAAAGCAAGCTCGGGCTGCAGAAGGGAGTTTTGCTGCTGTGCAAATCAGGCTTTACTTCGGTTAAATAAAAGCATAGTTGGATGTCTCAAGATTTTATTCCATTGTATTTTTTACCTGTTTGAAATTGCAGTTGTTCTTTCTTCATCTTTTGAAAAGGATCCTGCACCTGAATATATGAATGAGCTGAACATTCTCTGCTTCTACCTTAGAAATAGCCTGGAGATCTGCAGTTTGTGTCTAATGTCATTGATAAGGTGACTACAGCTGGAGGAGAGAAGAAAGGAGGATGACCCAGAAGGAAGCTATGGCAGAAACCATGTGATAATGAGAAGAGCCATGGCCAGGAAAGGGGGTTGTTGGAGGAGTCACCAGGGACATGATAAGAGACTGGATGTGAGGAATGACAGAGAAGCAGTGGAAGAGGGTCACGTGATGACCAGGCGTAAAGCACACGGAAGGGGAGAGTTGATGTTAATGAATGACAGGTGACTTTAACAGATGCCATCAGTATTCTTACAGAAAGAATTGGCCTTGTAGAATTTCTTCACATAGAAAGGTGAGCTCTTAAGGCAGATGCTAAAGATATTACTTAAGGATAGAGAAGTTATTTCTCCCTGGAAATTAAGAATTAGGGCCTTGGGGGACTGGGGAGATGTCTCAGCAGGTAAGAGACTTTGCCATATAAGCCTGAGGCCCCAAGAGGCCTGGTTTCCCTCAGAAAATCAGATTCTCCAGACCACATAAATAGTTGGGCATGATCATGCACACCTGTTACCCCAGTCATGGGGGGACAGACACCAGAGGATCAGTGGGGCTTGCTGGTCAGCCAGTCTGACTGACGATGGCAGCTTCAGGTTCAGTGAGAGACTCCATCTCAAGGAAACATGGAAACCAGAGATAGAGGTGCACACTTGTAATTCTCTTCTTTCCTCCACAGAACACACACACATACACACACACACACACGCAACACATAATAAGTGCATACAACCCCCCACACACATCATGCAAATAAACAGGCGGAAGGAGTGCTTTGGGAATGTTGTTTTCTAGACCTAAAGTGTTGGTCTCATTTATGGCCTCATTGGCTGTCATGACATACACAATATCTACATAATATGAAGGCCAAAAGGATGTCAAGATAGAAGAGGTACTAGTTGGAAAGCAGCAGGGCTTCAGTGGAGGATGGGGAGGAAGGATAAGAGATGGTGATGGGAGGGGTTATGATCAGGGTACATTGTACACACACACACACACACACACACACACACACACACACACACACACACACACACATATTTGACCTGATGTGTAGAGCAAGAGCATATTGTGGATCATCTTCAAACCATTCACACTAGTTTTTTTCCATCGATGGAATCTCATTTTATTCTGGGTATTTGGTCTGTATTTCTAAGTTATTACAACTGTTTCCTGTCTTACATGCATTTCTTGGAAGATTTTGGGAAATCATTTTTTATTCATTTTGATTGATTTGATGATAAATTTTGGGCAGTCACAGTTCAAATTTGTTATGTCTGAAGAATTTGTCCCACTGATAAAGTTGTGCCATTTCCCTATGCAGTCTGCAATAAAGGATCTCTGATGTGCGTTTCTGTATGAAATTCCAATCTTTGAGCACTGGAGATAAAAGGTTCTAGCCTATTGCAATGCTCATCAAAGTGTGGTTTGTTATCCAAATGCATCAAACCTTCTCTTAAAGTTTCTGTCATACCTCTGCCATCATGCCCTAAAATGCGTGCATATAGAGAGCACTTCAGGTGATCCTCAGAACCAAACTAAACTTTGAGAAACGACTCTAATCTTGAAGAATCCTTGTCTTAGTGCTCCTGACAATCCCTGCCTTGTATTCGTTGTTTCCAGACAGTTCACATTCTTCAAAATTATAGCAACAAGGAACTTCATCAACTTGCTGGTCATTTAAATGACAATCTTGATGTCCGCTGGGCACTAAAGATGCTTTCTCTGATCACTATTTTAGTCTGTCTTTTTTTATTTCTGTAGTAGGGGATTATATTGGATACTCTGAAAATGCTCTGAAAACACAGAACAATTCTCATCTCTGACTGAATTTCGAGGCTTTGCATGTTAGATATAGTGTCCACTAAATGCAATGTGCTTATAGGTGAATGTAACTGCTGTTAACATTAAGGAAAATGTAAATATGAAAGACCTACTAATTCCCTTTTGCAAGGCTTGCTGTAAGAATCTAGAGGATCTGGGCAATGCTAAGGGACAGCCAGTGGATGTCACCAGTGTGCCACCGATATGTTCAGTGAAGCATTGTTTTTGCTGTTACCTCTCAGGATTAGCTGGCTGGTGGTCTTGTACCTTCACACATCCAATATGTTTTTCCCTTCCCTTATAAATTATTGACTGATTCTGTACCAATTAGTTCTACCAGTTGGTAGGTTTGTTATCAACTTAAGCTTCAAGACAAGAACCTGGACCCAAATGATTAAAAATTTAGAGGCAGAATATTAAATATGCAGATAGTCTGTGAAGCTACTTCTGGAAACTATTATATTATCTTTTAATACTAATGATTTGTATAATTAATAAAAACATGCTTGAAAGCATATAAGAAAGAATGAGGCATAAAAGAGAACCAGGTTAAATGTTAAGAAGTAAGAATTTCATTTGATTAGATTACATTTACCACATAAGATAGAGTTATTTTCTTTCAAGAATATGAGTACCCTTTTTTGTTTAGTAGATTCCATAGTATAGAATTCAGTTATATTAGAAGTTGTATGCTGAATTTATGAATGATGTCAGGGCTAATGAATTACATTTTGTGAATTATACATTTTTGTTTTAGGTAAAACATCTTAATTGTAGCGAATTTTGCAATTTGAAGATTTGTCACAAAGTCTACACAGTGAGGCATATATATGTTCAAATCAAACTGCAACTTCTGGTGCAATTCTTTGGCTGACAATAGAGCTATTTTTAGTAGATGATTAATTTACTAAGTTGTCCTAAGCAACTCTGATCCTCAAATTCAATATTATAAAAGGTATCTGTCTCCAGATAACGAGCTCTTCCCTGTTAGGACGACGATAAGGGTGTCAGTGCAGGTCTTTCTGTAGTGTAGTAGCAGACAAGATGCTTCAACTCTTCCTGCCTCTATTTGCCCCCCTGTGCTACAGGAAAATAAGAAAATAGCTGGATAAGTATTATTTGTGGAGGGCTCTGCTAAATTTCAATCCTATCATACACAGGTTCTTTAAATCTCACTTAACCAATTCTCTAAGGGCAGCTGTGCTGTTCTGATGATATATGTGGGCAGAGAAAACAGAGAAGTGCTAAAGCTTGCTTTCAAGTCCTGGGGTGTCTGATTCAGCCACCTAAGATTTCCAAGGGGTTCCTTTCAGCCAATAATGCTGTCTCCATGCATTCTAACGCCCGGGCACTGCATTGACGCCCTCCACGGGTAGTACAGTGACTGACATTGTCAGTGTGCCACCATTGATGCCATAGTAAGACGTTCCTGGACAGAAAGTCTCTGCCAAGCCTCCTTCAGGGCCCTTTGAAGTGGGCTCTGTCTGTGTGACCTATAGAACTGAACCTAGTAACCTACACATGGAAGACTGTGGAGTCTGAGTCAGGTGGAACATTCCTGTTTATAGGTTAACCTTTGAAGCAGTATTAGAAAAAGGGAGACTGAGAAGATATTTTCAATCTTAAAGATGGAACAAGACAAGTGAATGGCGCCAATCCATTTCAGCAGTCTGGACTTCACTCTAGGGCTGAGCAGCTCATGTCAGGCTAGGCCTTGGATACAACCTGTCTGCAGCTGACTCTGAGGCCTGCTGCTGCTGCTACTGCGGAAAGCCACGTGTCATTGCAGCTGGCACTGAGACAGCTTGCTCGCTCAGCTGCACTTCTGCTGGGTTATCAGCAACGATGTGCTTCAACATTAAAGTGATGCCATTTTATTTGTGAAAAAGCATCGTGGGTGAATAAAATGGCAATAGTAAAATGATTTTAAATCTTAGTAATAATTTGTTTACTCTTCCTTAATATTTTAGGATTTATTCTAGGGTATTGATAAAGCTACTTTATTTTGTAGTTTCTCAAATATGCTGATTTTCAATTGTCTAATGGTGATCATCATTATCCTTTAAAAACTAGACTATGGTCTATAAAATCTGTCAAGTCTTTGTACAGAGGAGTCTTGTCACTAGATTTTATAGTTGGAAGGGATTTGTGGCAAGAAGTATGGATTGGGGGCAGATAACAAGACCATCAGTTTCACACACAGAAAGACTGAGGGTTCAAGCTCACTTATTAACTCTGTGACTTGAGACAAATAACTTCTCTCAACTTCAATTTCCTTTTAAAAAGGAAATTGTCGTAAGAATTCAGATAAGTGTACACAAAGCATAAGGCCCAGGGTATGGAATAAAATTCTTTAATAAATATTATTGTCTAAGTCCATGTTTTTCTTTTTCTTTGTGAACATAATAATCATTCAATACATTTTGGTTAATACGATAAATACTACTGCATAACCCATCACTTTTAATACCCATTCAGAAATTATTACATTTATTTTGGTCATAATTTTTCAGTATCTTACATTCTAAATTCTTGTGCTTGCTAGACAAGCATTATATTATTGTATATATATATATATATATATATATATATATATATATATATATATATATATATATATATATATATATATATATATTTTCAATCCCCAGTAACATACAAACAATAATGAGACATACATAAAAATAGCTTGCTATCTCAAAAGCCCTTTGCATTTTTTGGCCTTTTATAAAAATTTTTATTTATTAATTTATAAGGTAAGCTAGAGAGAGAGAGAGAGAGAGAGAGAGAGAGAGAGAGAGAGAGAGAGAGAGGGAGAAAGAGAGAGAGAGAGAGAGAGAGAGGGAATATGGGCACATCAGGTCCTCTAGCCACTGCAGACAAAAACTCCAGATGCATGTACCACTTTGTGTATCCAGCTTTACATGGGTACTGGGTAATCAAACCCAGGTCATTAGGCTTTGCAGGCAAATGCCTTAACCTCTGAGCCATCTCTCCAGCCACTCTTTTGGCCTTTTGAGTATGTTCCCATGCCCACTTTTCAAATTCATTCCCCCAAAAGTAGACATTTTGTCACTAAAGATCTTTTAATAATCTTACTGTACTACTTCAATGAATAACATACCTTTTCATGTGAAACCTTCCAAGAGAAAAAAATGTTAACATTTAACAAGCAATATTTTTTTCAGAATGCTCCATTTCTATGGACATATTCAAGTGCACTTTGTCAAATTAGCATGTTTGAAACACACAGCAAAGATCTCTGCTGACATTCTACTCTGCCAACACTGCCTACCAAGACAGTCGGGTAAATATGAGCTGATTTGAGTCATAACAAGAAGAATATAATGCAACCCTTTTACATTGTAGAAATAATTTTGAATATTTTCCCTTTCTATTTTTGTTAGTATTTCTTTGAGAACTAGAAAAATAATTTTAAATCAGCTTTTACATAAGGAAATTTCCACAGTTGTTTTCTGGGTGTGGTTGTTTTGTTTTCTCTTTCTCCAATTCATCTATCTAACATTTATTGATAAGGTTTTATATTTTAGAAATGATTGAATGTTATGAGAAGATGGAATATAGGAAAGACAGTGTCCTTGTCACCACACAGAAGGTGAGGCATTAACAAATAAGTAGGAAAATATGGCTAAAGCAGAGACCAAACTCACAGGTAAAACGGAGGCACTCCTAATGGGCGAATTTAACCTATACTTGGATGCTGTTATTTTCAAAATAATGTGTTCTTCCCTCGTGCCTTGCTCATGAAGACTTTAAGGGAGTGAATCTATCTCATCCTGAAAACAACATGTGGCTGATAACAGCCAGAAATCCATCGCAACAGAAAGTCATCAACTTCCACAACACATGATATACTTCTTTGTAACTTGATTGTGTGGTTCTCAAGTTCTTACAGTTGGCAGCATCCTATCATATTTTCAAGAGTTGGACATGTCTGGAAATGTCTATTTTATCTTCATGCTTTTCTTTCCTATTGCTTTTGTTCATAAAATCATAACACTTTCATGCCATGTTGAAATTTTTACAATATGTTCATATGCATACACATTACACACTTTCTATGCCTAGCTCCTCTCCTTCCTATGAATTGTGTTGCTGTCTAAATTACTTTATGTATATACTGTTAATACCTACTTATGGTGTGCACTTATTACCTTAAGAACATCAATAATTTGGACAAGATCTATCAATGTCCATACAGGTCATAGCATTTTGTTACATATTGCTTCATACATTTAAGGTATTTTGAGAGATCTGAATGTTGAAAGTAATTTTTCCCAAGACAGATGTACCATGTTCATTGTACAGCGTGCAACAGGAAGAGTATTTGGCTACTTTTCTATGTGAAGACAATTTAAAATGTTTAATTCTTTTTTAAAATGTTTAATTCTTGACATGTCAAAGATTGCAAATGTATTTCAGGTATGGTTGGCTGATTTTATAAATGAGTTTTTCCACTTTTATAGTTATATCAACAGACATTTCATTAAATTATATTTAAAGATTTGATGAGATAGGTCCTGTGGAAAGAAAGTCAGCTCAAATTTCATCATTTGGCTATGCCATGATTAGGTGTGTAGAGTCTGAAAGGATGGTCTTAATCAGCACGAACATTTGCAGAAATTAATGAAATCTAATAATAAATAATTCCAAGCGGTCTTGTTAAGCTGGAACATTATTATCAAGCTGAATGTACATGTCAACAGCTATACCAATAAATTTGAGAGCTGTGAACAGTTTCCACATAATGGAATGAAGGATGTTAAGAGGAACTGCTGCTCTTCTTCTAGGAGAAAGAATGCTCAGGACTTTGTTTGCTTTATCATTAAAAAGGGGGAAAAGGGGGCTTCTGGTTTGCTAGCAGAGATATGTGTGAGAAGACATGAAATAAGTCTAGATGGACTGCAAGAAACCAAAATGCCTAAAGAAGATTATCAATTTTATCTCAGCTATGGAACTACTGACCAGAGCAAGAGGTTTTGTATAGTATTGACTTGATACAAGTGCTTGGGATTGTGGTTATATAAGAATATAAAAAGATTGCTTAATCCTTAATCTTGAATCTGAATGCACAGTGAACACAAACTCATTTATAGTGGCTTCATTGAACTAAATAAAACTACCCGCTCAGAATTGAATATTATTCTTGAGACCACTTATATTTACAACTACCAATAGTTTTGCAAAAGATAAAGGAAACAGGGAAGCTCTGATAGTTTTGCTAGCTAGAACATGGATACATTTTGGCATTGAATTCACTTTGTTTTAAAAATACCTAGTACGCAACTTCACATAGAATACTGCCAGCATAGATGATTATAATTCATCGAAGCAAAAAGTGAATATAATGTATTACAGAAGATAATACGAAATGAATTTGAGGAGAGATTCAGACTAATGAAATTAATTTTAGACGTGATATCCCAGACTCTGGCATCACTGGGGATAAACACTATAATCCCCTTAGAAGATTTTTTTTTAAGTCAGTACAAAGTCTTTGGAACTTCAACAAATTTCTTTTTTCTTAGACCACATCCAATAAGAAAAAAGTGAATTAGTGAAGATGAGTTAGTTACACTTCTTTGATATTTGGATTTTCTTATTTAAGCAGATCAATTTAGGAAAGACTTGGCTCAGCACCTACTCATTGCTTTTAGCCCTTAGAAAAATCAAAATACCTGGCATGACTTTTCTGAGGAAAAAAAGTCCGAAAAACACATGTGTTTTATTTCTTGTTCCACATAGCATATGGACTCAAGCTCCGCACAAACAACTTTACACTAAAGTTATATTTTCTCCTAACTTGTGCATGCCTTTGACATGTTTGTTTCACCCAACTTCTTTTTTAGGCTAAAATTTGGTCCCCAGCTCTTTGTCAGCCCTCTGCTGACCTTGCCCTCACTGTCCTCCCTGGCTTTCTCTTCAGCATCAGTGCAGGCCCTTGGTCACCATGGTAGACATTGCCAGTGGTTCCTTCAACGTTCAATCTGCTCCCCTGCCAAGCAGGTAACTCCTGGAACTTTCTTTGAGTATGATACTGACTCTTTATGCCTTCTTTCCATTTACTCTTGATCCAACAAATACACTGAAAATTTCTGTATTCCAGATAGTGTAGCGACAAGACTTCTTTACCCGAGGCCCTTGGGGGAAAAACAGCCCTCCATCTGCCAATATTTGAACATATAACATGAGTGAGAGACATATTTGCAGGATAAATCAGTTACATTTTGGGAATTGTTTCAAGATTCTTTTCTACTAAGCAAAACCTAATTAAAAAATATCCTAACAAAACCGTCTCTCACTCCTTCTCTTCCCTGCCAAACTGTGTTTATCCAAGCTGGCTGTCCCACTAGGTTAAAACATGCTTTTTTAAAATTGATTTGAGAGTGAGTGAGAGGGAGAGAGAGAGGCACAGACAGAGAGAGGAAGAATGGGTGCACCAGGGCCTCCAGCCACTGCCAAGGAACTCAAGACGCATGTGCTGCTTTTTATATCTGGCCCTTAAGTGGGTACTGGGGAATCAAACTCTGGTCCTTAGGCTCCTTAACCACTGAGCAATCTCTCTAGCCCCTACAGTATGTTTAAGGAAAGAAATTCTTTTATATGAAATATAAACCCCATTGGTCGTAGGGTAGAAACAATAGAAAGATGCTTGGGAGGGAGACGTGAAGTCACACTGTGATCTGAGAAAATTGAGCCCATGTGGAAGAGCAAGAGCCCTCACCTGTTTCACTCGTGGCTCTCACACAGGAGTAACCCTTCTGAATGCCAAAGCTGTTCCACTAGTTTCTCTAAACCCTGGAGTTGGCTGTTTCTTAAATGGTAGATATGTTTAGTTGTTGAAAATTTATTCAAGTATTAATGAGAAAAGTAATCACTGATCTAGTTAGGAAGGCAAAGTACATGAGAAACAAGATACAACATTATACTCCTTGAGTGAATTCGAAGCAAAGCTATCACTCCTCCCTTGTGTTTTGCTTTCTATGGCAAATAAGTTGCATACTTATCTCAAAACTCAATAAGGAAAATTTTGTTCTATTTGCTACATGCTCTTTTCTTAAGGAACATAGCCTTTTCCCTTCAATTTTTTTTCTCCAAAGGTAATCACATTCATACACATTAAGCATGCTAAGTAAATGGTCTACCACTGAGCTGCATCCCCAGACATCTTCAGTTTTTGTGATTAATTTTTAGGCAGGATCTTGCTAAGTTTCCTAGTGCGCATGAATTTCAGTTATGATCTGGGCAAATGTGTGTGTGTGTGTGTGTGTGTGTGTGTGTGTGTGTGTGTGTGTGTGTACATATAGTCTCCATGCAATTTATTCATGTGTGTCTAGTTTGGCAGAGTATTAGTCCTATGATATTTATTTTATTACTGTTTATTATGAAAAGTGTGTGTGTGTGTGTGTGTGTGTGTGTGTGTGTGTGTGTGTGTGTGTTTTGCTACAAATTGAACACAAGACCTTGTACATTCTAGGTGTATGGTGTACATCTCCATGCCTAAAGCCATTTTCTGAGAAGTTTGTATAAAATGGTATTTTCAATGCCGTCTTTATTAACAAGTTCACATACATGCATATTTCAGCTTCTGGGATTCTCATTTATTCCCAGGATTCAGTTTGTCTGTGCTGATGTATAACCACATTGTATTAATTATCAGGGCTTTATATAAAATAAATCTTCATTTCTGGCGAAGCAAGATCTGTTTTTCCTTGTTCTTCTCTCAGAAATGTGTGACTAGTCTTGGACCTGTGTTCTCTTATATGGAGTTAAGAATTAGTTTGCCAAAAAACATGAAAATCCCATTGTGCTTTTGACTGGAGTTACACTGAGAGTTAGACGCCCGTGGTATTTTCACTTTTTTTGCATACTCTTCACATATTTGAATAAAGAATCAGGCACACTTGACTACTGACCTCTGATAGTAACCAACAAATGGCATGTGTACATCACCTTTGAATCTAACAGGGATCTCACAAAATGTGAACCTGTGTTGGTGGTACTTTACAAGAAGAGCAGGTGTTGTTTAAAAATGGAAAAGAATTGGAGAGGATTCAATTTTAAAAACAGAAATAGAGAATGAGCAAAAAAAATATAACCATGGCAGAGAATAAAATGTAATTTTATCAGATATGTGGTTGGGGGCAGGGGAATGCCAGGAGGAAATCATACAGGATTCTTGGTTGTTTCACCCTCCAGTGTCCTCAGATTGGAAACTTTTTGAATGTGTTTCAAAGTAGCAACCTTTTCTCACAAATAACAAATCAGTTTCAAAAACCACTGCCAAGTCCCTGCTCTAGAATCTGCTGTTTAACTGGTCTATGGCAGTGCATCCCTGTACATCCCACATCCCGACTTCACTGCTGATTGGATACTGATGGAGTGCCTTGTTCTATTCCCCACAGGACCTTATAAATAGCACAAAGCAGTATCCACAAGTCCTAACTCTGCAGCAGTGAGAGCCCTGGAAACAAACTATTTCCCTAATAGCAGGTCCCTGAATGAATACAGGGCTCTTGATCTATCTCTCATAAATGTGTCTACTCAGAATAAAAACAGGATTTAGATGAATTTAGGTTGAGTGTGAACATTTTAGTATATGTGCTGATGAAGTGAGCACAACTGTGATCATTTTAGGCTTAAAGCAAACTCACTATTTAAATACACCTAAATAAAAATAAATTGATTCTAGGGATATGTCAAGCACACTTCATATATGTAAGATAAACATTGATATTTGTCATTAACCAAGGTTCATATTTTAAGTCCTCCGTGTTTGCTTGTCTCTATTGTTATTTCTGATTTTCTTATAAGCTTTAAAAAAATGAACTTGGCAAAATTGACAATATTTTGGTGAGAAAGTCTGTAATGACCAGACATTTGAACTAAATGTAAAAATTGCCAAAGTTTCAAGATGATCTGACAACCAGGATATATACTCCTTCCTCACCATAAGGACACTGGCTGTTAAGTCAGGTATTTATATCAGCTGATTAAAGAGACTCAAGAACACATTCCATGGTACTTTCCAGTGCAGTGTAGGAAGCGCAGAACTTGGGAACTACTAGAGTTACAAACACCACACTGAAATTTTCACTGTGTTAAATTCTGCACAGAGCACAATACCAAGTCCAAATTCTCCTTCACTTTGCAGGTTGCATGTGAGCTCCTGCTATGGCGCTACCCGACCTCTCCCCTCCGGTAATGACATTTCCTTCTGTCACACAGGAAACCCCCAAAGTTCCAACCTATAGAGTATCTAAAGTTTCTTTTCTCTGTCATGCTTTCTTCCTTAATGCTTCAGTCAGTGGTCCTTCAGTTTACAAGACCAGTTTCTCTAGCACCTAGCTCACACTAGTAAACTCCTACATTGTCTTAGAATACACTTACGAGTTGGTGGGGTGGGGTGGCTGTCATGGTTTGATCCAGGTGTCCCCCACAAACAAATGAATGTTTTCTGGGTAATTGATCCTCAGCTGATGGCAGTTTGGAGCTGTGTTGTTGGGGGCGGTCTTATGGGGATTTTAAAACAGCTTCCCCTTGCCAGTATTTGGCACACCTTCCTGCTGCTGTTTGTCCACCCCTCTGCTCATGCCATCATTTTCCCTGCCAGGATGGAGTCTCCCCTCGAGTCTGTAAGCCAAATAAGCCCATTCCTCCATAAGCCGCTTTTGCTCGGGTTCTTTCTGTGCAGCAACTAGAAAGCTGACTGCAACAGTGGCTCATTTGGTAAAGAATTGGCAGCATAAGGGCAAGGACCTGAGTTCAGATCCCTAGCACCCACATAAATGCTATGGGCGGGTGGCAGGGATGCCTGGGCCAAGGTGGCTCACTAGTCTAGCTAAATCAGTGTGGTCTGGGTTCAAGTTAGAAATTCTGTTGATGAAGACAATCTCTGGCCTTCAAACACGTGCATACGCGCACATGCACACACACTTACACATACCCACGTCCACACACATCTGAACACTACACAAACATACACAGGCAAAAAGCGACTAACTCTAACCCTAACTTGGTGACACTTATGGGCAAGCATTGGTACAAACCCACGACATGGTTCAACTTATTAAATCTTTGGAGTGACTCAGTGATATATATATTATCACAACCATTTGAGAGATGGAAAAACTGAAACCTTAGAATAGTGAATAATTTTTCTCTAGAAGCCAACATGAGCCAGGCATGGTGGTGCATTCCTTCTTTAATCCCAGCACCTGGGAGGCAAAGGTAGGAGATTTGCAAGTTCTAGGCCACCCTGAGACTAAATAGTGAATTCCAGGTCAGCTTGGGCTAGAGTGAGACCCTACCCCCCAAAAACAAAACAGACAAATGAACAAAAACCAAAGAAGAAGAAGAAAAAGAAAAGAAGAAGAAAGTTTCTCTTGAAACAGTAAACTGAAATAAACCCTTTTTCAAACAAACAAACACGAAGAAGCAGCTAACATCGTAATAAAGCCCAGGGGAATGTTTCTAGAACGGGACATGTAAACTCTGGCTTCACAGGCACAGGGTTCAGCTGAAATCTCACTGTCTCCTACAACTCTTTTCTGAGCATGTGACTTTATCCTGCTCCACAGTGACTATCCATAGATGTCATTATTGCCTCTTCTCCTGAGATATGTTTGATGGCAACAAGCATCACTCTATGGGATGAAAAATTCGATCCTGTGATTGGACAGACTTGAGTATAAAATTTTAGGGGCTGGAGAGATGGCTCAGCAATGAAACTGCTTGCCTGAGAAGCCTAACGACCCTGGTTTTATTCCCCAGTACCACGTAAAGCCAGATGCACAAAGTGGCACACATGTCTAGAGTTTGTTTGCAGTGGCTGGAAGTCCTGGCTTGCCCATTCTCTCTCTGTCTCTCTTCTCTCTGACTCTCTCTGCTTACAAATAAATAAATAAAAATATTTTTCAAATTTTATACATATTACAAATATGATCTTGACAAATTATTTAATCTCTTGGAACTCAGTGTTTCTTGTCTATGAAATGGAATGTTTATGCATACTTCATCAATACGTTATTTTAAAAGGCTTAAGTCCATTAATTACTTGATATAAATGAGCCATGATCAATATTATTTGCATCCTCTTGGTACCAACCTAGGGCATATACACATTGCTGCATAAATAGGACTGTGTGGGCCCCTAAAGAACCAGACTTATTCTGAACTGACCAAGTAGAGTTTCCTGAACCCTGTGGCTGTAACCTTCAGCAGAGAGTTGCAGTTCTCCTGTAACTGCGGCCTTTCAGCTTCAGGTCCTCTTTGGTAATCCTTTTGTCATCTTCGTTGACACATTAAATCAGGCTGCTGAGGATATTATTTAGGGCACAGAGAGTGGATACGTTTTTGTGCACTGGTGTTTTCTGAACTGAAGGAAGGATGGACATTGAGAGTCTTTTAAAATAGCCCTTCAAGCACATGGAAGGGGCGCTTACAGAGTGGCTGCCTGAGCCCCAGGGTTTCTGCATGACCTTCAAAGTTTCATTCTAGTTTTGCCCTTGTATAAAAGAAAACTATAAAACTCTTGGATCCCTTTATCCTGGCCCCTAGTGTGTACGTGAAGGTGTCTGGGCCCGTAGAAGTGTGGCTCACATGTCCTCGTCAACAATAAGGACTGGGTTATGGGCTGAGCTCACCATAGTGACTGAAGTCTCTGTCTTTAAATATTTGGCCTTATAGTTAGAGAACTGAAAGCCAGATAAACAAAAAACAAATGTGAAACAAGCACGCAAAAAAAAAAAAGAATGATTTCTTTAAAAAAAAATGAGGCAGCTAACAAGTGTATTAGTCAGGATTCTCTAGAGGAAACAGAGTTGACAGAATGGATTGTAGTAAAAGGGAATTTATTGGGGTAGCTTACAACAGTCCAACAATAGCAGTCTGCAGGCCCACAGGTGAAGAAACCAGTAGCTGTTTAATCCATGTGGCTGGAGGCCTCAGCAGTCCCAATCCAGCCCAGAAGCGGCTGCTCTTCAAGTCCACAATGTGAGGCCAAGGAAACTGGGTTCCGATGTCCAGGAAGGGTAGAAGAGCAGGATGCAAATGCAATTCACGAACAAGCACCAGCAGCCAACAAGCAGGGTGCCAAGGACAGAATTTCTTCCCCTTTATATAGCCTTAGGATGGGGTCTTGCAACCCTTCCCTGGATTTAATGGCTTCCTGAGTCTCTGGAATTTCCTTCCTGCATGGCCCACACAGGAAAGGATGTTTACTTCCATCTTCTTTGAGCTTCTTTACTTCCTGCCCCTTGATGAGAGGCTGCCTTCCTGTAAACATCCTCAGAGACCCACCCAAGATAATTTAAAAGATCAAGTTGACAACAAAACCTAACCATCACAACAAGGAAATTCCTAGTCAATAGGTGTCAGGGCAGAAGTTACTTGCCCACCCATATCTCCAGCATCAACATCCCTGCACACTCAGAAATGTGATGACCACAGTGCTATAATCAGATACCCAGACAAGTGAGGGCTCCCCAGTGGGGTTTGTTCATAGAACTGGGCCAGATCCACTTAGTAAGGGAGATTTTGTTCAATGCAGTGTAATGCTAGTCAGAGGGAGAGAGACAATTGTAAATTTCCATCACCCAGCATTCTCCACATATCAGCCAGGCAAGGCTTTTAAAATGACAATGCAGCCTGTCATGTCTGTTTATTCATCTTCAGTGGGTATCTATTGCACTGTGAGCACAATAGAAAGCTATTACTATGACCCACAAGGTCCTGCTCGATTCAAGCTCTGCTTTTGCCATTGACATTGGTATCTTCAAGTGTCCAGGGACCTCAGGAAGTCCTTAAACACACCACACCTGCTCTTCTCTATCTCAGGCTTTCTCCTCCTGATTTATGTGTGATTTTTTTCCTTCATATCTTAAGTTTTGCATTCACATGCATGCTACTTCAGAAAGGCCTTTCCTGTCTCTTTTCTCTTATATATCTTTTTCTTTTAAAATTCATTTTAATTGGCATATAATAATAGTAACACATTTTGGGGGTACTATGTGATGATTTGATATATGTATGCATTATGAAATAAGCCAGCCAGGATAATTAGCATATACTTTACCTCCTCATACATTCATTATCTCTTTATCATGAAAGCATTAAAGAAACCTCTTTATGTTTTCGAATACATATATAATTATTAAGTGTGATTATATATAATTATTAACTGTAATCACCTTCTATACAAATAGAATCCAGTATTAGTATTTATTCCTCTTTGTGCCTTCCTCCACATTAATTGGTCTTTCCCCTCTTCTCTCCTCTGTCTCTGAAAGCTTTTCTTCACTTCTCTGTGTTCAGCCAGTTTAGATTACACATAATTGTAAAATCACCCTCTTCTTTACTTTTGACCCTATTTTTATCATCACAAACCACAACTTTGGGGTTTTTGTTACTTGTTTATAATTGCTATGGACCTTCTTCTCTATTAGGCTGCGAGTAGGGACTTTAACCTGCATTTAGACCACTGGTTAGCCAGTTCTCATCTTCCTGCTTGGAAAATACCATGTGGGGAAATGTTTGGGAGCATTCGATGAACCTTGAGTGAAGGAATTGATAGTTCTACTCTGCTCAAGATGTCCATTAGAAGAACCAGTTTGATTCGAGCCCCCAGCCAATAGCATTGTCTGTTTATGAGGGCTATCAATTAATGATTCAATTAATGGTGAGTGTGAAACCAATTTAGAGAAGGGCTGCAAATGACAGTGTGTCTGAATGCTGCAGGTGAAAACTAATTGAATATTTAATGTGTTTTGTTATGTACAAGATGCTTTGAGGAGTCCAATTTTAAATATGACATGATCCATTTTTTCTAACAAATCTTATACTTCAGGGTATAGGCATGGTCTTGTAAGCAGATAAACTTATAAGCAGTTGGTTGGTAGACCATCACTCTACATTAAAACCTATTTTGATACTGGGGGCTGTGTGATGTAGAAACACAGATACTATCTTCTTTTTTTTTTTTCTTTCCAAATAGCATTCTGAAGGCTGTGGTTTTATACTTTTGCTTCCTCTGTTCTGTATGAGATATACGCTTGAAGTATCTGTAATTCCATATGTGACTACTGTAATCTAAAGTGGAATGGCTGGGGAGTGCAGCGAACCCATGCTGCCCTCTCACGTTGCTGTTGCATCCATGACAAGACAGAAGCCAAATAAGAAGGATCATGTCACTTTGGTAAGCACTGGCACAGCGGGTGCTATAGGTCAGCTGGTGTGGAGTGGGTTCCTGGAGGAAGGTGACCCCAGACCCGCAACTGGAGTGGGGTACATGAGCTGCCCAGGCCTCGCTGGAGGAAGCACCTTCCCTGCAGAGACAGGCCCCAGTGAAGAGCCCAGCCTACGGGGACCATGTGTGCCAGTGTGGTGAGGGATGGAGAAGGGAGCTAGAGGAGGTGGGCATGGCTGGCCAAGCAGTACTCTAATAAGCTGTGTGTAGGGAAAACAAAGGGTCATTGTTTGGTGTTAGAAACCCAACACTGACTAGACCTGGTTTGTGCTTTCAAAGGATTATTGAAAGGTAAGTAGAAGGAGCTCTATGTTGTGAAGGTAAGCCCCCCCACCAACCCCACAACAATCATATGTTAAATTCCTGTTAATTGGTCTTTAGAAGTCCGCCTTGGAGATGTGATTACTCAGAAGGGCTGTGTCCTCATGGAAGGAAAAGTGCCTTAACAAATGGTTCCAGGGAACAAAGTCCTCTACCATGTATAAGAAGACCCTTCACCAGGCACCGACCTTCAACAGGGTCTTGATCTCCTTCATGTCTCCAGAACTGTGCGAAATAAACTTCTTTATAAATCTCTCAGACTCTGGTATTGTGTTATTCCAACCCAAACCGACTAAGACAACTTACAAAAGGCAGATAGATAAATCTTAGGCTGTTGGAGATTACTATTTGACACAATTTCTAACTACATAAGGCAGTTTTTTTAGAAGGATGCAAGTGACCATTTATGTCCAGCAGTGTGCAGAAACAGAAAGCTGGGGTTGTTAGAATTCATTCACAAAACCGTTTATTGGGTTTTCTACAGGGATAAAACTTCCATATTTTCCAAAATTGATTTCTTCATTCATTTTCAATTTCCTTTTCATGATTAGCTAAATCGAAAGCAAATGTTTAGGGTCCTTTTAACCTGTTCACCTCAAACCCAATTTCTCCTTTTGAACAGCTCTGTAATTTCCCAGAGTAGCACGTGGCCGAGGCATACCGCACTTCTCCGGAAGAAGCAGGTTCTGCTGGGGGTTCATGCCCAAGTCCATTTTTCTTATCTTTCTCAAATGGCCAAAGTTAACTGATTTGAAAGGGCCTCATTTTAAATTACATTCATTCAGTGAAAACAGAAATTAACACTTAGAGACATCTATATGCTAATGATTGTAGCTCAGGGAATTCACTTCTAACCTTTTCAAAAGGCCCCGGTAAAGAGCCATTTCACTTGAAAGCAACTTAGTAAAACCGGTAGATTAATTAAATACCATAAAATTTCTTTTAAAATTCTTTATTTCATTTATCATTTATGCATTTATTTATTTAATTATTTTTTTTTTCTTTTTGGAATGTGAACTACTGTAGTTCAGACTGCCCCTTCTAGGACACAGGATCAGATTACTTGACATGAGTAACATCCTGAGTTTGGGAGATAGTAAAAAAAAAAAAAAAAAAAAAAAAAAAGACAAAGAAACTCAGCTCATCAGGGCCATTCCTATTGTACCTATTGTAGCTTTGTACAAATATTTATTTACAGAGTTCCCTTTCCCATGTGAGGGAGGCTTTGGGAAAAGTGCCAGCCTGGGAAGTGGGGAAATCACTGAAGTCAGGGCACAAACTCTATTTGCCCACAGGTCCTAAGCCCTTCTACCCTGAAAAGGCCGCTCATACACCCAAGTAAGCTGTCTTCTACTGGCACCATGTCCTGTTTCTCTCTTGGACTTAGTTGTGTTTGCTCATTTTCATTTATTTTCATTCATGCTTTCATAGACACTTAAGTGCTCCTAGGAGGGAACAGTGAGCTTCTCAGTCTGCTCCTGCTCCGAAAAGAAAGTAGGACAAATTTTGTGGAGATCATGTATTTGAGCAGGGGAACCCTTTCTGGGAATAGATAGGTTTATGAAGCCCAAAGAAGTCTGTGTTATTTTCAAAACCAGTATCTTGCTCCTGTCTTTTAAAGCAAAACCAGCCCAATTTAGGCCAAGAAGTTTTGTCCTTAGACATTCTGCCTCTGCCTGGCATAGGCTAGCTCTATGACTTTGAGTGTGCTATTTTATTCCTAAAAACCCCAGTTTTCTCATCTGGAAAATGGGTGTAGAAACACATGTGGAGAGGAGTAAGTGAGAAAATGTATGTCAAATTCTTGGTCAACAAATACAATGATGTCATTATTTTTTTCCTCCTTTTATGCAGGTCTTGTGTAGCTAAGTGTCAGCCACTGGGAAGTCATGGTTATCAAGGCTACGTTTACACCTCAAAATAGAAGAGAAACAGTTTGAAAAGAAGGGATTCAGCAGAAGGAGGGCTTCGGTGGGGGAAAGTGGTGGTGAAAGGGAGGGAATCATGATTATGGCCTATTGTCTATATTCATGGAAGTCGTCAAGAAAAGTTTGACAAAATACAATGAGTGGCAGAAATGGCTTTCAAGATGTTATAGCCTGTCAGGATGAGGATAAAGATTCATGGTCTTGCATTACCACCCTGGGTTCTATGTTATTTATGTCAAGTAACTTGCTCATGTGTCCTAGGACATGCATAGCTCACATTAAAAAAAAAGCATTGCTTCTCCTCAGAAATTACACTGATGCCACAGTTAATCCAAATCGGGACAGTGGATACCAGCTGGCGGCATCCTGGAGGACTGGGCTAAATGCTCTTTATAAGACCTCCTTCGTGCTTCAGTTCTCACTCATCCACATCCTCAGGGGAGCACACGGTCATTACAGATCACACTGTGCTCATACTTACTTCTCCTTTGCTGTTTATTGGTGTATATACAGTATGCAAAGTGTCAGGTTTCATACAGGCAATATCTTCCAATTAATTTGACCATATTCACCTCAATCCCTCCCTTTAGTCCCCTCTCCTTGGTTTCTCCCTCTTCCCCTACTCTCCCTTTATGCATGCTTCTATGTATCTCTGCATCTAATCTGATGTCGTTCACTTACTGGGCTGATACCCAGTTATATTCGTGTTCCAAATGACATAATTTCACTCTTCTTAATGAATGAAGGACACCTCATTGTCTGTGTTTACCACATTTTCTTCATCCACTCATCTGTTGATAGATACCAAGGCAGATTCCACAACTTGTCTCCCGTGACTAGTGTCTAGGTACCTTTGTGGCGTGTACCCCCTGGAATGACACAGCTGAGTTCTAGGAGAGCTTCACTGTGAGCTTCCCGAGGAGCTACTATACTTGTTTTCATGCTGTCATTTCCATTCCCAGTAGCAGTGTGGAAAGCACGTCTTATCTCCATAATAGCTGAAAAATTAGGTCAATTTTAACCTTTAGTTGCACCCATAAAACCTACATTGCAACCAAATTAGGAATTTACTCCTCACCCCCAAATGTTTCCTTGTATCTTTCATGAGCCCCCCTTTCCCACCTTCATCCCATTCCTATGGCACTGATCCTATCCCTGAGAATCTGCTTTCTGTCTCTGTCCATGAACTTGTATTCTCTAGCATCTTATATCAATGGATGTAAAGCACGCACAGAGTACAAACTCGTTCGTTTGTTGGTAGGTTGATCTGCTTTCTTTCATTCACCATAATAATTTGAAGTTTAGCTTTAAGAACATTTTGACCTCAGCCAAGACTTTTTTCTGCTGGAAGCATTCATTTTATTGTGGGTATCAATAATGTATTTTTTTCTTTTTGGATAATAGTTCATTTACTCTTCGATGGGCATTTGGGTTATTTTTGGTTTGGACAAATATATTTTCTATAACCATTCAAATACAAGCCTTTGTAAAGACAAGTTTTTGTTTCTTTGGGAGAAATGTCTCTATCATGTCTCATAAAGAGCTTCTTCCACTCCACGTTCCCTCCTGTAGCCTCTCAGAGGCCCATTGGCTCTGAGTCCTCAACACCACCAGATGCTGGTGACCCTTTTGACTTCAGTCGTTTTAGAATGATGAGCAATCTCCTCGTGAGTTCATTTTTAGTATCCCGACTTCTTATCATGTGCTTCGTTTCCATCCTCACATCTTCCTTGGTGAAGCAGCTATCCAAATATTTAACCCCTCCTTTTTATTTTGCTGATGTTTTACTATTGTGGAAAGTCTGAGTTAATCATACATTTGGGACAAAAATCCTTGATCAGAAATGTGATTTACAAATATTTTCTCCCTGTCTCTGGAAATGTCTTCATTGTCTTTGTGATATCTTTTGAACAAACACTCTTAAATTTGGTAAATTTCCATTTATAAATCTAATCTTTTATGGAAGCTTTCCTAACTCTATTACAAAATTTTCCTTTGTTTCTTTTGAGGAGTTATAGTTTAGATTTTACATTTAGTTTTACTATCTGTTTTGAATAAACATGTATTTTGCATGGTGGGGGTATAAATTAATATTTATTTTTGCTGAGAATAATTATTTTCCCTGGTACTATGTTTTGAATTTTTGTTTTCAATCCTGTACTGTTTTCTTTGCCTCTATGACCAATATGAATTGAGTAGCCCTGTGTGGACGTGTTTCTGGACCTCTCTCCTCTCTGCTTCATTGTTTGATTTATCTACTCATAACTCCAGGACATAATTTGAAAACTTTAATTTTGAGGCAGTTTATTGAATGTCATTCCATTATCCTCCTTCTCTATCCCTCTACTTCAGCTTCAGAACTCAGTTTAATTATTTTCAGTAAAACTTAGACAAAGTGAATTTACTCAATGAATACAATTGGTTGAAAGCCTCTCCCTTTTGTTCTGTTTTCACTTTATCTGGTTTGGTTTGTTTTGAAAGACAGGGGGAGAGATCAGTGAAAAATACCTTGATGAACTATTTCTGATTACATGCAAATCTATGGGAACCAGCCTACAATGTCAAGTTCATCATCATCACTGGGGGGAGAGTGGTGGGGAAACCTCCCAGGGAGAACCCAAATACCAACTAGCTCTGAAGTATTCTTGCTAATAAGGGTGTCAATTTTCAAATTCTGTCCAATTGTTCTCTGTCCTTTGCTATATACATAGAGGGGGAAATATTCACTTTTTTTTTTCTTCCAGACTTGATATCAAGGGTTTTCAAAAGCAGAGGCAGGTCAGAAATCCCAGGGCAAGATCCGGTTGAGCCTGCTTGAGAGCAGGCTTTCTCAGACAGGATTCTACTTGTAAATCCCAGCTGTCAAACTGACTGACAAAGCTTGGAAGAGGAAAGAGCCAGCCTAAGGGAGGAGTCTGGAGAGTGTGTGTTGCTAACTGAAGGCAGGGAAGGTGTTATCAGCCCTTTAATAGGTCCAAGCTGATTGGTGAGCCCTTTGTTGATGCTAATGAGGCTATTTTTATACTGATCGCTATATTATTTCCAGGAATTGTCATGGTTACATGGACAAAAGGAGAAGGCAAATGGTAAACTTTCTGAATAAAGGAGATGGCATGAAATTGGAATCATTTAATCAGTTATTCTAACAACAAAAACAGGTCCTTTCTAAGCCGAGTTAATGAACTCTGTTTACCCCCCTGGCTAAACTCCTCCACTGACATCCGTCTCCTCGTCTGTTAAAATGAGGGGGTTGGACTAAATGATCTCTAAGGTCCCCTAGACAGTGAATCTACCACGAGTCTATGATTGTTTAATCTATTTCTTAGTTCCTTGAGGTTTTGCATCTACTGTGGGTGGAAAGGAAACAAAGGAACTAAAAGTTAAAAGTTTGACATTTTATTTGCATCCCAAGCTCAATTTCCAGATAGAGGCTGGGCCTAGATATTTGAATTAAAGAAACTGATCTTGAATATATTTTGAACTACATATAGTAGCCTGTCCATTTAGTGGTATAATTAGGTGTGGGGCATCAAAGCATTAAGCAGTCTCCATGGCTCTTGATGAAGGGCAATTTTATGGCTGCAATGGGACCATCCTTTATTTAGTCATTCTCACGTAAGCCTCGGCATTGATATATTAATCTTTGATAGTAGCTATGATCCTCATACACCATTTATCAATGTCATGCCTGACAATCACAACCCTATCTGGGCATTTCATGAGGACATCAGAATTTTGAGATTCTAGATATTCAGGCTATAAAGGGGAGTGGGGTTTAATTAATATCTTTTCATTTAATTATAGTTGCAGAAAATGTTCATCCCTAAAGGTGTTAACTCATTGCCCTTTTGTCATTCCTGGAAGGAACTAAACTATTCTAAAAGACACCCACTATTTTAGGAAAAAGGCTAAAACTTGACATTCTACACGTATAGTTTCAGCTTTAGTATAGAGAAACCAGCTTCCAAAGACCTGTCCTCAACAGACTTACTGGGGCAGGTAAAACTTGGTCCATGGTGACAATGCTGTGTATGGGAGGAGCCCAAAGAAGAGTAGGAGATGTTTATATATTAGATGCCTACTGGCATTCATGGTTCTCCTGGAACACATGCAGCCTGCCTGAAAGGTACTAAGTATGCCTCACTCACAAGGAAGGGCCTACCATCTGTTCTATAAATTAAAAACTGTTTTTCATCTATTAAAATACACATTTTATATACTTTAAATCTCTACTTTGGGCCTAGAGAGACAGGTCAGCGGTTAAGGCACTTGCCTTCAGTGCCTAAGGCCTCTGGTTCAACTCACCAGTACCCACTTAAGCCAGACACACAAGGTTGTGGCTCTGGTGCGCTCTCTCTCTCTCTCTCTCTCTCTCTCTCTCTCTCTCTCTCTCTCTCCCTCTCTCTCTCTCTCTCTCTCCTTAAAAATGAATAAATAAAATTTTTAAAAAATCTGTATTTTGAATTCTGGCCTGCCCCCAAACCTCTGTGGTAAACAGGCCAAAAAATTGGCCCATTAGCCAATTCAGAGTTTTGGGGGACTTGTTTTAAATCTCTTCTGGGATAAGAGAAGAACCACAGACCATGTGTGGGATAGCAAAGAGTCTCAAAATTTCCCATACTTACCCAAGAGTCTGCTGACTGAGGGGCTCACACTCAAATTATTGGAGAAACCAAAAAATAAAAACTAAAAGTGAAAAAATAAAAAAAAAGAAGGAAAGCTCAGTAGAGACCCAGGCATTTGTTAAACATCTTTCAGAAAAACTTCGAGATGAGCCAGCCTTAGTTTATGGATAGAATTTGGATGTCGACACAAGGCAAGCCAGCAATAAAAAAAAAAAAAAAGTAGATCTTGAGATCTTGAAGCAACAAATGAGCCAACGTTTAATGCAAAGCTGGTGTAATTTTCATGAAGCAGAGACACTTGCCTTCACGCTTGTGTGGACAGTGGGCGATGGAGTAAGAGGAGATTGTATAAACTGCTTCAAAGCCCTTGCACATTTATGCCGCTCGAATAATCTTTCCGTGTTTCATTAGTTGCCAATAAGTTATCCCTTTGTTTCTGCGTTTGGTTTTATAGATTCTATTGTTGTAATGATGAGAGCACAGGGAACCCGTGTAATGACAGAGGGAAGCACTCACTGGGGGAAAGAAAAAACACTTTGAAGTGGCCGGGCACCCAGGCTGCATCTGGGCAGGATGCCAGCTTTTCTGCAGTTGAAGAACTGCCTGGGAAACAGCTGGCACGGGCTGCAATTCACCTGTAATAAAGACAGCGGCTACAGACCACTCGGCACACTAATCAATGATTGAATAATTGTGTCAATGAAACAGATTATTCAATTGGCTTTGAGGCACTAGAGTCCCCCTTTGCTTTCATAGCTGCCTGGCCTTCCTCAGCAGACTCCCACATTTCCTTCGAGTGCTTTTAAGACTCTCCTGGCTACAACTTTTATACCAAAATATATTGGAACATCGTATGCCCTTTAGACCAGTGTTTATTGACGTTTGTGGAAGGGCTTGGAATTCCCAGTGAGTGTATAGTGTCTTTCTCCCATTCTCTCTGTCTTGGTTTGTACAACATGTCCCTGGTGGCCTCATGGTCCCCTTGGGGGTCGTAGCACCTCTTTTCTACATGGAGCGACTGCTTCCTGAGATGAATCACGGATTGGGATGACTGAAGGGGTCCTGCCAGAAAGAGTATTTGCTAGACTCCATTGCATTACAGACTTTGACGACCACCTTTCCCTTTTTTTTTTATCTTAACTAGTGTGAGTTGATTAAAACTTAGAGAATGTTTGCTCTAAACCTAAGCAATATTTCCTATTGAGGATATGGGGTAACTTTTCTCTCCCCATGTACTAGTGGCCAAATAAACAGATAATTAGACTTGACCCTCTTGACTATGTGGTGGTGTACAGTAAAGGCTACTGGTCACCCCGATTCCTCTGCAAGACACTTGCACAGACTCTTAGAGCACAGCTGAAATGTCTAGTGCTTAACACACTTCTCTGAACAAGTTACACCACTGCGACCTCCTCTCCCCACACCACTCTTGCCCTCATGCTTCTTTGGACAGTACCTTCTTATTCTCATACTGAGTGATTTAACTGTCTTCTATGCACTAATTGTTAGATAAACCTAGTAGATTTTACCAATCTGAGAATGAGCAATATTGGCTCAGTTAAAGTTACATCTTATGAAGTTGGTGAGCTTATAAAAACACCCTCCCTTTATTCTTGCCCACGATGTAGCATTACTCACATGAGCCCAAATGAATGGTCAACCAAGGTTCTCATCATCAGATGAATTAATAAAGAAAATATGGTATATATTTATGTACATGCAAAACAATTTTACTCAGCAATAAAAACATTTTACTTCTATGAGAAAAAATGAAGATGTTGACATAGTTGTGTAATTGGCTCTTAAAACTCATTGATAAATATAAATAGGATTTCAAACAGGGTCTCAAATATGTCAGAAAAACAGTGGCCTTCCCCCCCCCCCCCAAAGGTAAACCAGGTTAACATGTTTTGTAAAGGAGCTGTTCTGCACCCTTCCAGAAACTGGCTGCAGTCTTTGTCCAGGCAGCTGGATCTCCTGCAGTCCTGGGATCACGCTGCCTGGCCCAGTGATGCTCTTTGGAGTTTGACATTTTTTATCAGTTTTTTTCAAATGTGGACTCTGGTGCTCATTTAGAGACAACTGGAAAAGTCCCACTCAACATTCTGGTGTTTCTAGGGGAATTTTCCATGTGCAGAAATACATTTGTTTATGTTGTATTACTTTCCATGCCCCAGTTCATTCTGGAGTCCAATAATTCCAGGTCTGATCTTTGAAAAGATTGGGGTCTTTCTACAAGGACATGCATTTTAATGGGCTTGATTAATACCTAGAAAAAGGTTTAAGACACAAAGGACTGAGTCAATAATGGGAAGATTTCAGACACTGTGACAGGTATTGAGAGATGTATTTTTGGCCAGAGGCCCTGCCTGACTTCATTCAAATTTCACAGAATAGACAGTTGTCTACCCCATAAGCAAATAGACAATATCCTTTCCTTCTTTTTCTCCCTTCCTAATTTTGACATAAGCTGTGCAGTGGCAAGCAGGTACTGACTGGGAGTATCCATTATGCATGGGGGCCAATTTTATTAAGGATCTGGGAATTCCCTCCATTGGTGGCATATTTAGAAAGTGCTATTGGCATTCCGTCCCTCCGTGTTACCAGTGAATGACATGTCAATGTCTTGATGCCTGATCTTAATTATTCACTCTCTGCCATTTCCAGAGGCCCGAGATGGGGTTCTTCTGTGCTGACACATGGAATACAGCACTGAGCATTAGTGGATTCCAAATATGCAGTTGAGAACAAAGAGGAAAGGTAATATACCCGAAACTGCATGTATGTATATAAACACACATATCTATGGGTAAAAATTGAGCCATTAAATCAGTTTAGTGGAATCCAGCATAGGTGATGAAAGCCTGTCTCATTCACATTTGTAAGAAGCCACAGTGACTTTTCTCTCTTGATCATCCCCCAGGGAAGCACTGGATTATTTAAATGTTACTATTAATATTTATGCAATGTTTTCTATTATGCAATTTGAAAAGCATTCTTCTGAGGATAGAATGAGGTGATAGATATGAAAATAAAGATTATAAATTAGAAGTTCAAGGATTTTTTCATACTAATTATGACTATGATAATTTCTATGCTATCATTTGAATTCAAATTTTGATGACATCTTCCAAGGCAGTAGGGCTGGCATGAGTTAAATTGTCAATGTTAAGACTAAAATGGCTCCATCATGAAGAAGTCACCGTAAAGATGGAACTTGGGAGCCAAGGAACTTGGATCTTATTGCCAGCTCTGCTGGTCACAGATTGTGTGCCTTGGGACAATCACCTCCTCTCATGAGGTAAGGAGTCTTTTCTATAAAGTTAGTGGTGAATCTGCTACAGCCAACTCCAATGATCAGAGTTTTGCACGTTTTAAATATATATGAAATTTCTCACAATGGGCATTTTCTACTACAAAATCTTTCTTTCGGTCTCAAAAGTAGCTTAGTTTAGCTACCATAACATATTAGGATATGAGAATTTGGGACAAGTGAATTATTGTACAGGAATAGTTTTGATGCCAGAAGGCTGTTTTCAGTTGTCTTGCTAGCAATATATCATAATGTGTGGGAAGAAATGGGAAACGAGAATGCAAATGAATACAAAAAAAACTAGGGAGAAATCCTTTGATATTTAAAGATTATTTTTAATTCACTTTGATTTGCATAATCACAAAGAAGTAGTAAATGAAAGTTGTTTTTTTAAATTTCCTTTCTTCCTTTAATTTTTCCTTCCTTCTCATGCTTAGTCTTTGCAGAAAAAAGAAAACAGAGAAAATTAAATAAATATAGAGGCAGATTTGGAAGGGTATGAACCATTCTTCTTAGTTGTCAGAAACTTTCTGAGAACATTTCTTACTCTTCCTCATTATTTGTGGAAGGTCTTCATCTTCCACAATGAGAAATAAAAAAGGAGGTATAAATCACAGTAGAAAAATGCATTTTCAGTTTCTTTCCAGGGAGCTCTAGCATTCTCAAATGACCTGCCCACACCGTTTACCCAAGTTCTGGATTCTCCTCTGACACAGTGCTTATTCAGTAAATAGTTTGCAACTTTATTCATGTCTCTAATTTTAAATTCTTTCACATATTAACTGGATTAGACTAGGTGCAGAAAAACCAGGTTTACTCATCTCTGAAAATGTTAATAGTAAGGTGACGACTGAAAGTGAAGAGACAAGTTTCTCTTTGCAGCTTTGTTGGAGAAGCGCACCCCAGCTGAGGACAGGGTGCATACAGATGCCACCAGGAAGTCGAGTTCGTGGTTAGAAACAGGAGATGCTGGTTCTCATGGAGTCAGTACAGGAGGCGAAGGGTGGTGGAGGTGACATTATAAAGATGAAGAGCTACAGGCCGAGTGTGCAGGACTTTGTAGGCCACTGAATGAAGTGGGAGCTATTGTAAGTTTGGAACAGATGGACTTTCAGCAGAGGGATGTTGCAACAAGAATTTCTGATGATCAATGAGGACCAGGGAGTTCTACTGGAGTCAGACAGCACAGGCAGAGGGAGGGATGAATATGTTCTGGAACAAACCAGCAGTGGGGGAAATGGTGAGGAATGGCTGGGCAGATTTGTAGATAGATTGGATAAATAAGAGACAGAGATAGAGGGAGAGAGATAGCGATAGAGGGAGGGAGGGAGAGAGACCTGGGAAACTGGTATTACAGAACTGTCATCAACTAAGATGGGCAGAACAGGAATTTTTAACTTTTTCTTTCTTTTTTTTTTTTGCTGGAAATGGAACTCAGAGCCTAATGCATGTTAGGCAAGCACTCTAAAACTGAACTATATCCCCAGCCCAAAATTTGTTTTAGAAGTGTTTTTTTTTAAATCTTTATTGTCCAAAATTAGATATATTGATTGAGCAAATACTGTGCTGATATTCCCATTTCCCTCTTCCCTGTCCCCAATCCACTGGGTATCCTCCTCAGTGGGCACACTGGATCAATCCATGTGGCAAGGGGTTATGGACAGCACAGGAGGCATCAAGGTGGCCCCCCCTTTATGAATTGTAGCTGAGGGGGATAATGTCTCTGGGTAATCTCTTCCACCATGGATCTTACAATCTTTCCAGATGCCTAAGTAAGAAACAAGAGCTTCCAAAAATCATAATTTACTTGCATTGGCTAATTCTGCTCATTCAGATACTCAAATTTTGGAAGAAAATTTGGGAATAGATAAAAATGCAGAGTAAGGCCAGTTTTCTCATTTCATTCAATAAGTAATGTATACTGTAACTTCCTATACATTAAACGTATTCTGCTGTGTGCTGTAAAAAGTAGGAGAATGTTCAATGTATACTTTTAGCCACATGTAATTAAATAGTAATATCCTAAGCATGATCCACTAAAAAAGATAAAGGTGCCATGGTGTTTAGGTTTGGGAAAGTGATTATGACACTATGACATATGATATGGCCTTACAATGTGCTGGCTTTAAATTCCAGGAGCCAGGAATTTTCTGATGATGTTGTGAAATTATTGAAAGTAATTTGGAGGGACAATCTAGATCTGCCTTTCTGAAGAAGCTCCAAGAATTAATTCCCATGCTCGCTTATATAACGCATTGATTCCATGCTTCTGTAGAACAGAAGGAGCTCTTTACCATGCTTTATGAACACTGGCAAAACAATTCTATGGTTGAGAATGGCTGATCTAGTCAGTACAGGTCCTGAATTCAAGGTTATATTTATATGGAACCTAAATTCAAGGTTATATTTAATTAGAATAGAAGAGCTCAGCTTCTTGTCAGACCTCCATTTCTAACCATGTAAGCAAATAAGATGGGTGGTAGGCATGATGTCAGCTACGAGGCTGTAGGTAAGTGAGCACAGCAAAAGAAATGAAAGAAATTTCTCTTACTCTTGAGGGTTATATAATCTAATTGGGAAGACAAACGCAAGGACAAACACACAGGGACAGATTCACAGCTGGATCTAAATACTGCCCAGAGATATCGTAGTCTCTCTATGTGGACAAAGGGTAGGTGGTGATTTGCATTAAAGAATAATCAAGGTTGGCCGGGTTGAATCAGAGAGGACATCCTTGAGGGACTGGCTCTTTTTAAAGAAGCGTTGACAATTCATTCATAAGTCTGTTCTTAAACATTGACTTTTGAAGCAGTGATTTCAGGAGCTAAATGTTGGAGACTCCCTCAGAATGCTGATACTCAGATATCTCCCTTTGATTTCCAGAATAAACCTTCATGAAAAAAAAATCTTTGTTTCAGTCATATTTGTATGTCTGAAGTCTGCTGGGTTTTTTTCCTTTCCTGAAGGCTGACACCTGTCTAGTACTTGAGTGGTGAAAACATCTTTTTAGATAGGTGTTATTCATTGACAGTTATAAAATTTCCTTGTGGAAAGCAGTGAGTGTTGCCAGCACAGAACGACTCTAATATGATGAAAACTTGTAAGAAAATGCAAAATCCCCCCAACGATGATCGACCTTTTCCAGCTTACAGAGAACTGACTGGCATTGCCTTTTCTCTCCAAAAGGACTTATAGGGGATTGGAGGTGCACCTTCTCTGATTCGGTGGGGAACTTGGAGAACTTAAGCCTTCCTGTCTCTCCACGCAAGACAGTCTACACTGCACAACACTGGAATTTCCCAGTGCCCTAGCCCCTGTAGGGTATGTTTCTGAAGCCAATCATTTGTAATGGTAAACATCCAGGGTGGAGTGTTAAAGGGCATACACTCCTACACGTGCAGAAGGTTGTGCTGCTTCTGAGGGCACACTGAAGGAGGCTGACAAAACACGACAGTGCCCTGTGCTACCTGAGCACAGCACATTGAAATATCACATAAGAGATGCATAGCATTTAATGAGTCGGGACTGAAAACTTTAATTAGCTTGTAGGACTTTTATTATTTTATTTTTTGTTCATTATATTTTCTGCTCAGTCTCCGTGGATATTCTGCATTTTCATCATCAAATGACTGGCTGGCTATTTTTGTCAAACAAGAAGCCTGAAACCATCAAGTCTGAGTGTGGAGACAGTCTGCCCGCTCTGTCAACAGGATGAAAGTGAGTCTCGGGCTTTTTTAATTACAAGGATAACATGTTCGCTCATCTAATAATGAAGATGGTTAGCAATTTTAAATTTTAATAATCAATTACTGAAAGTAATTCTCCATTAAACCACAAGAGAGCCATTAAATCTCAAAAGATGGAACATGCTGTATGTAACAGAAGCAAATTTTCTATTTTTAAATATCATTAGGGAATATCTGATTGTTTCATTTCTCTGCATTTCTTTTACCTTTTTCATCATGCAGACCGTCTCATTTTCTGCAGGAAGGCAGCACATGATCTTATAAATAATAAAAGAAAACCCTTGCAAGACTTGATCCAGGGGTGTGAAATATGTGCTAAGAATGTAATTTATTTCAGTCTGGCATATTTTGACTGAATAATAAGGAAGGTGACTAATTAATATTATACTATGCTGTGGGCAAGGCAGTGCGGTGGACTAATCCACACTCCTTTCACCTCTGGAGACCTGTGTCCAAGCCTTCCAGGACTCAGCACTGCTGAGAAAGGTTTAAAGGAGGAGAAGGGGGGAGATTTAGATGATTTCCCCTGGTTGTAGAGACCCCTATCCACATTCCAAAACCACCCTGAACACCAGTCTCTGCTCTGAGGTGATGACGGAAAAGATGAGTTGTTGCTGGTGGTTATGGCAATGCTGCAGACTTGTACATCGAGGAGAGAAGCTTCCCTGTGAGGTCCTTTTTCATACCATCACAGCACTAGGAAATAAGTAGAAGTAGAATAAGAAGTGAGGAGGAGAGAGAGATGGAGGGGGAGAGAGATAGAGAGGGAGAGGGAGAGAGAGAAGGAGAGGGAGGGGGAGAGAGAAAGAGAGAGGGAGAGAGAGGGGGAGAGAGAGAGGGAGAGAGAGAAAGAGAGAGGGAGAGGAAGAGAGGGAGAGAGAAAAAAGAGGGAGGGGGAGAGAGAGGGAGAGACAGAGAGAGGGAGAGAGAGAGGGAGAGAGGAGGAAGAGAGAGAAGGAGAGGGAGAGAGAGGGGGACAGGGAGAGGGAGAGAGAGGAAAGGAGAGGGAGAGGGAGAGAGAAAGAGCATGTGTGGTTCAGGTAGGATGTTGGATGGGGTGGCAAGAAAACAGTTGATGATTTTGAGTGGAATTAGCATGAATCACTAGGAAAAACAGCCAATTCCACTTCTGCAGTATCTACATTTCAAAGAGTAGAAAGTACTGCGATGTATCTCACAGGTGTTTGATTGGCTTTCAGACAAGGGGGAGGCTTTCAGGAAATGCTTGGTACTACAACTCAGTATCATGCTCTCTCCCCATCTGGACTGTGGGTTGCAGGGTACTCAGCTCCTTATAGTAGTACCCAGAGATCAGTTCTTGCCTTCTTTCCCTCCATTGCTGTTCTGACAGGGAATCATGCCTGACTTTCTAAACTATTGGTCTTTCAAAAGTCCCTGTTTCCCTCTGAAGGGGGTGGGTGAGGGTAGAAAGGCATGGGAAATTAAGACACAGTTCGTTTTCTCTTAATTACAGGAAACTTCAAATATTTGGCTGCTGCAGGAATCCCATTTCTCTCTCCTGCTACTGGGAATCTTGGCATTAGAATCATCAGCATGGGGAGGCTGATTTGGAGAAGGTAAAGAACAGGACCATCCATGCAGCACTGGGGAATTCTGATCAGTGTGAATATCTGGGAAATGACTTGGGAACATTTAAAGGAAACTGTTATTAAAGTTTAGGCATTTTGATTGCTAATGACAAGCAGTCTACAATCCACTATGATGACTATGTGTACCTAGAGGTCTCATAGACAGGTTTCAAGAACCAGAAACCTATAAATGCTCTGAGGAACAGCATTCACATTAGTGGGTTTGGTTTCACTTAATGGATGTGTTGGTGCATTCTTGTACTCACTTCCCCATTCCATTTTTAGTGGAAACAAAATTTCTTGCAATGACAATGGGAAAGCAATACTTCCTCTACTTCAAGTCTGTAGTTAGAGACAAATGCTGTAGTTTAACCAAGCTGCTATTTGGGGATATGTGTGTTACTTCTGTAAGGGCTGTAAAAACAAAGTGACCCAGAGCATGAAGAATCTAGCACTATGCTAAAGGCTAGCTTTGTTTAGGCGATTGTAGACTGGTCCCTGGGGTGCATGCAGGTTATTGGTCATTATGCATAGGACTATTTGGTCTGATGGCCAAGCTGAGGATCTTGTCCCCAAGGAATCTTTATTATTTCGGAGTGGGAGAGTCAACTTTTACTGGCTTCCGTGTGGGTTGTCTGATACTCCATCGACAGTTGCATGAGCAGTACCAAATTCTCTATCTTTCCCAGGTAGTAAGTTGGGCTCTCCTTAGAGGTGGAAAAAGTCACCTATGATAGGCAGGATTTTGGTCTGCAGAAAATATAGAAAAGCCATCAGGGGCCACTGCAGAGAATTCTCTACTCTTTCCTGAGAAGCAAAGAACAGAATAGGGCAAGGCCTTAGGGAGGCTAATCTTACACCCTTGGGAAGAATGGAGAGACAGAACATCTTACAACACTAGGAGAAATAGTTAATGCTTTTGCCCTAGGGTCCAACTTACTGGTGAGAATTTGATTACTCTAGGAAGATGAAAGAGGGAGTGAATGGCCCTCCCAACACTGGACAGAGGTGCTCAGATCTGGAGCTCAAGGTTGGTTGCATTGTGAAGCTGTGCATAAGCAGGCAAATGATTTTACAAAGAGGTGCCAAGCAGTAAGTCTGG
>PVHP010007638.1:0-56055 GCA_004024765.1 Zapus hudsonius | reverse complement strand
TGAGATTATAGGCATGTGCCACTATGCCCTATCTGCCTTACTCTCATAAAGGCACATATGCTTGCATTTAGGCTCCTCCCAAACAGAACAGGAAAACTTCCTTCTCTCCAGAGCAGCAGCTTAGTCACATCTTTGCATGTATGGTGATGCTCAGAGGTTCTCAGGATTTTGATGTCCACTTATCTTTTTTGAAGGCCACTATTCCCTATGGTCCTCACATGACACACTTGGGCCACAATATATTTGATTACCAAAAATACACAAATTTAAAGATGCAGGTGCAGGTGTTTTAAGCCTTTTTAAGGCAACTAGGTGGTTAGGATCCTATAACCTGGTGGAGAAGCTAATTTCAAAAGTGATATAATCTTATGGATTTGTAAAAGGTTAACTAATTTTTACCTAAGTGGTGAACTGAGCTTGACATTTTTTCCCTCACCATCTGTGTAAAGGTCTATTCACCAAAGCTTTGCTTTTGGAGCCAATTACTTTCTCTTTCTGTTGGTTCTTTTACTGATGACATAAATGATCAAACAGGCCTGAGAAATGTGGACACATAGTAAGAAATGAATGATTGATTTTATTTCACAAAGTTATTTATGTGTAACTAGCAAACAAGTATAAGGTCATGGGTTGGAAAATAAGTTTTGTTAAAATGTCCATATTACATCAAACAGTTTATAGGCACAAGGCAATTTATCTTAGAAGACCAATGGTATTCATACCAGAAGTACAAGATTCTAAAATTTGTACTGAATGAGAACACACCCCAAACAGCTAGAGAAATCTTGAGCAAAAAGAGCAGAGCTGGAGGCATCACAAGATTTGGTTTTGAAGTGTACATCAACACTGTAGTAAATAAAATAGCACAACACAAACACTGACTTGTAGACCAATGAAACACAATGGAGAACCCAACAAGAATCCATTCACTTACAACCATCTGACTTTGACAAGGGTGTTAAAACACAAAGTGGGAATGGCAGCCTCTTCAACAAATGGTGTTGAGGCAACTAGAAATTTACATGCAGAAGGACAAAGTTAGACCTTCATCTCTCTATATATCTGTATCATCTATGTATCATCTACATCTCTATCCAAACACACACACATATCAACTCAAAATGACTTAAAATAAGGACTTACATATGAGGCCTGAAACTATGAAGCTTCTAGAAGCTTCTATGAGCAAGGATTTTTTGATAGTTAATTAAAAACAACAAAATAATTTGTGTTATATATATTGCAAAACAGCAAAAATTAATTGTGTTACATCAAGCCCAAAGCGAAGGAAATAAAAATAAAATCCCTCCAGAATGGGAGAAAATATTTCAAACTATGCATAGTCTGATAAGAGTTTTTGAAATTGATAAGAAACTCCAACAATTCAATGGCAAGAACACAAATTAGCTTTGTTAAATACAGGCTAAAGAGCATGGATAGGCATTTCTCAAAAGAAGACACGCACAAGACCAACAAACATGTGAAAACTAGTCAAGGAAATGAAAATGGACCCCAGAATGAGATACACACCTCCTCTGATAGGACAGAGTCAATGTGGTGACCACTCTCCCTAGGTCCTAGTCCTCTCTCTGTTTTCTTGCTTGTGTGTGCAGCACCTTTCTGCAACCCAATACAATTTCCCCTTCTGTCCTCCCCTCTCAAGTCTATCTTTCCTGTGAGTCTTGTTCTATAGCTGAGTGGCCTCCAACTCGCTGTATAACCCAGGCAGGCCTCAAACTCTCACCCCTCCTTTCACAGCCTCCAGAATGCTGGGATTATAAGGAGTGAGCCCCATGCCTGGTTTCTCTCTTCTATTTATCCAAGTGTTGCATTTGGGAGATGACCTTCTTGTTCCTGTTTTGTAGCCTCTAAAGTATCAAACATACTCTAAACTGTCAATCAATCTTTGTTGGATAAATATTTCTTTTTTCCTAGTTTGGAGTGAAGATCACAAATGTTGGAGAAAAAGGGAATACTTTTCAAACATAATTGCATAGCATGGAGGTCCTTCACAAGAATTCAAACTAGAACCCTGTGATCTTGCAATCCCACTTTTGGGTGTGTATCCAGAGGAAATAAAATCTGTACTCTTGTGTTCATTAGACAAGAAATGGGGACAACTGTGTATCAACTGATCGATGGATATACATGTACCACAGAATGTAATTCAGCCTTCAAAAGAAGACCATCATTTATGATGGCTGAAACTAGAGGGCAGGACAGTAAGTGAGGGAAGCCAGGTGCTATATTTTCACTGATTTCATGAAAGGAGAGGAGACATGGTGACCAGAGGCTGGAAGCTAAGGTGGGTGGAGAAATATATGTCAAAACTATAAAACTTCCTTTATAAATAAGTGTATAAATGTAGTGTACAACTTGGGGACTAAAGTTAATAACAACAGATTATATTTTGAAAAGCATCAGGAGAAATTTTGTGTTCCCCTTACCAAAAGTAAGTATGCTTGGTAAAGCATGTTAATTAGATCCACTGAGTCAACCCAAAATGTACATATATTTCAAAACATTATATTCTACATGATAAATGCATACTTGGATTTGTCAAGTAAAACATAAAGAAATGAATTGTGAAATTCTTTTTCATTTCATTAATGACCCATCATTAATCAGAAGAAAGCAGCAAGATTTTTATCCAAAGCTCTGTGTTTTGTCAGCAGACACTTTTCACTGAAATAGGACCTGCTTTTCTGAGAAGCATGACCCAAGAGGATTCCACTACTGTCACCAGCTTTCCCCCTTCATCACTGTCACACGACCCAGTTGGGTTATGAGTCCAGGCTACACAGGACGCTAGGAATCAGGGAGAAGAGGCACGCACTCTCTCAGGATTCCTGGCTCACAGCTCAAGTTCTCTTTTTCACTCAAAACACCAAGAGTAAATAGAATCTCACGGAGAAAACAGCATCTGATTTTGATAGTACTACTTTTACTTAGGGAAGCATTATTTTCCACATCTCTAGAAAGGATTTGGGTTATTATTAAGTGTTACCCATCTCACCATTTTTAATTTTTGGCTCAAGGAAGTATATACATTAAATGCCATGGACTAGAGGCAGTATCAAACAGAGGTATGCACTTTTTCACAATTTAGTGATGTGCATAGACTGGCTGGTTAGGAATCGAGGGTGAAATGCACAGGTTGTAATACACATGATTAAAATCAGACTTCCCTTTTGATGACACATTGTTGATGTAATTATTATTTTTTGGTGTGTGTATAGTGTGTATGTATATGTGCATGTGTATACAGCTGCGTACAGAGGCCAGAATGGAATGTTGGGTTCCCTCTTCTATAATTCTTCCACATTGTTTCTTTGAAATGGCATCTCTCCACGAACCATGGGGTTGCCATTTCTAGTCAGACAGGCTGATCAATGAGTCCCAGCAATTCTCTGGTCTCTGGTCCTCTAGGACAGGAATTATAGGCATGTATAGCCATGCACAGCTTTTTACATGTGTGCTGGAAAATCAGGCTCAGGCCACCTCCCCAGTCCCACAAGACCTGTTGTAAGTATGTAATTTCATGTCTATCTGGTCCTCTGGTGCTGTGGCCCTTGCTGGAACTCTCCATCCTCATGCTGCATGCTGTGCATGTGTTTAAGTACACAAACACACTCCAATGCCTGCACATCTTTTCTTCTTTTCTTTTTGTTTTTGCACGACTTTGAAAAATGCTCCACAGCTATAGCAACCTCCTGAAAATCTTTTAAAAATAACATTTTAATTGGTTTAAGCTAAGTGGATCTTGGGTATTACAGTTTCAAAAGAAGCAAGCATTTAGTGCCCCCCAACTGTTGTTTGTTCTGAATGATAAGCAGTAGGTAAAAGGAGAGAAGAAAGAATTTGGTCTTTACAAACAATATTGTGTTTTACTTTATTCAAAACTATGACTTAAAGAGCACTCTATTTGTGGCTGGTGTTGTCCTACCCAACTCTATTGGGTAACCACCCTGATGGCTTTTTCTATTGCCTCACACAGCCTTTACATTGCTTTGAGGGATTGCCCACCACCAAAATGCAATTTGAAAGCTCAGTATTTTGTCAAAAGAAATTGAAGGAGAAAGGAATGGGCTAACTGTGGAAAATGACAACTGGCAGACCCTGGGTCACAGTATGGCCTGTTCATTACAAGCAGTCTCTGGTCAGACTCCCTGAGGCCATGTCCTGGTTTGCTGTTTACTGCCAGCTGATGGCCTTGGACAAAGGATTGACTCACTAGTTCTCACCTGTAAGGAGAGAACTCCATTGTTTATCCATTAAGAACAAAATTGTGCCATTTTCAAAGAATGGAGTCCCTATAAGAGCTAAGCAGGATAATTCATGTAAGCAGAGGACACACTGCTTAGTAAGTGCTCAGGCAAATCTGGCTTTGGGAATGGGGAAATGGCTCAGCAGTTAAGAGCATTTGTGTGTGTGTGTGTGTGTGTGTGTGTGTGTGTGTGTGTGTGTGTGTGTGTAAACCTGAGAGGACCCTCGACTTCCCAAGTTCAAATCCTCCCCAGCACTCACGTAAGCAGCTTATTTAGCATGGTCACACATGCCTGTAAAACCCAGCCTTGTGGGGAGCAGAGACTTGGAGATTGGCTGGGGCTTGCTGACTGCAAAAATGATGAAAATGGAAGCTCTGGGTTGAGTGATAGACTCTGTCTCAAAGAAACAGGAAGGTGATTGAAAAGAGGAGGATACCAGACATTCTGGAGGTCTCTGACCTATGCATGTGTGTGAATAGGATGTGTGCATATGCACACACATGTGCTTATACTACATACACATCACATCATACATTACACATACTCTACACACGCACACACATTTCCCTACAAACCTCTATCTCTCTTTCTCTCTCTCTCTCTCTCTCTCTGTGCATGAGTACATGTGTGTGCATGTGTGTACAAAGGTTGGAGAAGGAAAAGTCACATGTTGCCTTCACTAATGTCATCTACCTTTCTGAGATAGGCTTTCTCACAGGCTGGATGCTCATCAGGTGAGCTAGACTCCGAGCCAGGAACTCCATGGATCTTTCTGTCCTTGCCTTCCCAAAGCTGGGATTATAGGAGTGTCCCCCTCTATGCCTAGTTTTTTAAAAACAGAATATTTGAGGATCAAACTCAATACCATATTGAGAGAGTTTAGGAGTGAGACTCCACACAATGTTGCCAAGTTCCTCCTTAACCTCTCCCCAGTCAGAGCCTTGCCTGGCCTCTTAATAGGTCCAAAAATGGGTATTGTTAATTTTTGTTTCTTAAACATATATGTACTTCTTCTGGTGCTTTTATTTTCTTAAACATGTATATACTTTCTGATGCTCCCCCCCCCCAATTCCACACCTCAGTACCTTAACAGCAGTTAGGGTTATTTCTTCAGAGGGGGGATTGTGACAGGGTCAGGTGCCTGCAGGGAACTCCCCCCTTGAGGGGGAGGTAGCTAGTTAGAGCTACAACCTAGGGGCTGATTGGTCAAATATGAACCAATCAGCTGTCTCTCTGACTTTCCTACGGAGAACTTAAATTAACTTCCCTAGAGGAAGCGTCCCCTTTCCCCTGCATGGCAATGGAGTAGAGAGACGGCTGATCCAGGCCTTAGGAAGGTAAGGCCTTCCCCCACCCCAGTGGGGGCAGGCTCTAGACTTTTTTCCTCATGAACCTCTCCTCATGATGGGAGCTCAGGGTCTCTCATTATTGTTTGCTGCTGGGAAGGCCAGACTATCTGGACCATGAATTTCAGGATTCTCCTGAATGTCTTGCATTGCCATAGGCATGTCAGGATTACAGATGCATGTGCCACCTCATGTGTGGCTATACATGGGTGCTGGAGATCTGAACTTCAGTCAGCAGGTTTGTGGAGCAAGCACCCTTAACCACTGATCCATCTCCCCAGCCATCCCTCCTCAAGTGTATCCTATAATCCAGATCATGTAACCTTATCACAAGTGCTCTTATGACTCTAAGGACAGTAGACATTCAATTATATTTAGAAAAGCTATTCACTTTTTTAGAAGTCAGTAATTGAGAATGAATTTGGTGGGCATGATGGTTAGCATTTGTTGTCAACTTGATCTTTTTAATTATCTTGGGTTGTCAACTTGATCTTTTTTAATTATATTGGGTGGGTCTCTGAGACAGTAGTGGGCAGGATATATGGAAGCGCAGGGGAGATAGAAATTTACATCCCTTCCTGTGTGGGCAGTGCAGGAAGGAAATTCCAGAGACTCAGGAAGCCATTAAGTCTGGGATAGAGTTGCAAGACCTCACTCTAAGGCTATATAAGGGGGAAGAAGAATTCTCTCCTTGATACCCCCTGCCTGTGTTGTTGTTGTGTGTATGTATGGTATTGGTGATGGGTTTTTCTCTCTGCTTGGACCTGTGGAATGGGGCCAGCCTCTTTCACTGTTATAGAACTTCCCCTGGATCTGTAGCTTCAATAAATCCTTTCTTCCCATAACTGTGCCTGGTTTGGAGATTCATCCCAGCAGCATGTGGCTGACTGTGACAGTTTTGGTACAAGGAGTGGGGTGATATTGCTGAAATGAATCTGAACATGTGGATTTTGCTCTTCTGGTACTTGTATGCTGCAGGAACAGACATGGACTTTTGGTACTAGCAACTGAAGTTGCCTTCTGAAGTGGAAAGACAAGTTTTATGAACTGTTTTGATGAGAATTTGGAATTTGGAAATGCTAATTGTAGAGAGAATTGCATTTGTAGGCTTGGCGTGCGCGTGCGAGAGATAGATAGATAGATAGATAGATAGATAGATAGATAGATAGATAGAGAGATGGAGAGAATGGGTGCCAGGGCCTCTAGCCACTGAAAACAAACTCTAGATACATATGCCACCTTGTGCATCTGCTTTATGTGGGTACTGGGGAATCAAACCCAGATTGTTAGGCTTTGAAGGCAACTGCTTAACCACTGAGCAATCTACCTGGCCCTGAAATATGATTTTTCAGCAGGGTTCATAAACAGCTCCCCAACTGTTGAGTCACATCCTGGGATAACTGATGTTGGCTTGTGGGAGAAGAAAACAGGTCCATGATTTCTATGTGGACCATCTTGGTGAGAGTTAAGCAGTTACAAGATTTCATGAGTTGAAATGGCTTGATACTATACTTTATCTTAGCCAAAAGGCTGAGAAGCAATGAAATGGCTTATTTGAGTTGTTTGCAAGTCATTTGTAAGTTGGAGTTTTGTTCTACTTTTATCAGTATTTTATCATTTCTCTATATAGAGCCAACATATTTAGAGTAAAAATGCTTTTGGTAGTATAAACATCTTCCATTTTATTATTATATTTACATTAGCATAAATAAATAGATATATTTACTAAAATTTTATCTGTCCCTTCACTTGCCAATCTATTTCAGTGACAGAATTTCAAGTGTAGTATTTAATCTCAAATTCATTAAAAGTCTTATTTAACTAGAGTGGACTTAAAACTAGAAGAGTATTTTTTTTCTGGCATAGGTAAATATTAAGAACAATGCAATTTTTATGTGTATGTGCATGTGTGTGCATGTGTCTGTGCATATGTACATGTGCATGTGTGCGGAAGCAGGAAAACCTTGGAAGTTCCTTGTATGTTGTTCACCTTTGTTGAGACATTTCCTCTCCCTAGCTTGGAGCTCACCCAGCAGACTAGCTGTCCAGTGAGCATCAGGAATCCTGTCTCCACCTCCCCAGGGCCTGGATTACAAATGCATGCCACCATGCCCAGCCTTTGTGTGAATTCTGGGAATCAAAGTCAAGTCCTCATGCTTGCAAGACAAGTACTTTATGGACTAAGCAAATGCTCCAGCCCCACATGTAATGTTTGAAAAATAATTGAGGAGGTAAATTCTTTACATGTAAGGTTTACCTGGGTAACCCAGTGCATTTTAAACCACAGTTTGGAAGATGATATGAAGAACCTCAAGTCAGTTTTCCAAAGCACACTGTGTCTGCTTAAAGTAAGGCTCACTGGAGGATAAGCAGCAGGACAGTGTGGTGGGATGGAATCAGCCAGCCAGCAGGAGAACAGTAGTCACTGAGATAACAAGATAAATGCATTGTGGGTTTCTATGACAACCAGGGACCCCAGCTGTTCCTGGAGCCCAGCTCGGTGTAGAACAGCCCACCTGTGCCAAGTCTCACTCTGCTTCAAAACAAACAGTTTATTGCTATACTGAATTTTCCCTGGGACTCCAGTGTAGGAAAGAGTGCTGACCATTTTGCTGAGTCGAAATCTCTAATGCACTTACCAAGAAATGTTTTCCTAATAAGTCCTGCAATTCTTCTTTTAAGAGACATTTAGAATGAGCACAAAGAAAGAAAATTCACTTTCATGCTTCATTTACAATTCATTAAGGATTGCAGGGCAGTTTGTTGAGGAAGCCAGCTGACTAGTCTAGTTGAAATCTGAGAACCGTCATGTCTTGCTTAGATGGAAGGAGTTCATAGTGGGTGCTGTGGGTGGTTCAGGAAGGTGTTCAGGGCCTTACCATTTCCCCAGTGCCTCTCTGTCTATGCCTTTCTCTCTGCCACTTTCTCTAAGTTTCTTCATTTCATTGCTTTCTCATCTATACAATGCAAGCAATAATTGAACTTCCCTTTTTCAGCTTCTTTTCAGGATCAAACCAAGCTGATATTTGCTGTTATAATTATCCCTTTATTTCACTTCATGTGTGCATTTCCCCTCTGAGTCCCAACATATTACGTAGTAAACAACAACAACAAAAAATTCTACTGCTTATTTCCTCTCCATTTCCTTACTCAGTCTCATTTGATCTAGATTGGAGAACACATGAGTGTGAAGACACACATCTTAGGAGATCTTTGTGGTTTCAGGTCAAGGCCTTAAAACATGCCCAAGGGGATGGAAAGATTAAAAATGGCATGGGCTTCCTCAGAACCATGTGAGAGAGAACTAGTTACAGTCAACCTTTTGCGGTTGAGGACCAAGCAGCAGATGGACAGATGGGGGTCATTCTTTGTATGATTATGCTCCAGGAAAACATGTGTGACTCCACTGAGACTGAAGAGCTCTATGAGGAGAGTCCTCACAAGCATAATGGAGTATTATATGTCATATGAGAACAGCACCCAATGAGTTCCCGAGACTCAGTGGGCACTCACAATAGTAGCTCTTGTTACAATGGCTATTACTGCTCACACTAGAATAATTTTACGTTTATGTGCAGAGTACTGGTGTGTGGCACCTTATTCCACAGAATATAGACATGAATGGACACTCAAGATGTGATTTCCTCTTCTTTGTGTTCGGGCACATAAATAGCTCTAATACTGGAGCATAACAGATTTTGTATTGTCACATAATGGAACAGTCAAGGAAAAAGTGCTAGGTACACAGTGAATTCATTACCACATTTTCTGGCCAACTATATGTAAATGTATAAAATCAGTTATTCTAAGCATTGAGACAGCAATGGAGTGAGAAAACACACACACACACACAATGCAAAGTTTAGGAAAATCTATCAAACTTTTGTGCGAAGTTTAAATAAAATATTTATGATGTATTATGTATGATATCATGTGGGTTTGGTTTGGTTACCTGTGCTGGAGTCACTAATTCCAACTCGGATGCTGACTCAGAGTTGAGGGCACTTTTCCCGCTGCTCAGCTCTGGTTGGGATCTGTGTTCTGCTGACCTGTAAGAGACACAATGAGAAAAATATCAGCCACACATCAGGAACACATCAGCTAGGAATCCAGCCAAGAAACTAGTCAACTGGGATCAATGAAAGCCACAACAAGCCTCTAATCGGAACTCTGACAAAAAGCTTTATAAATGTCTGTTATCACGACTGCTTTCAGAATTTAAGCAGTTGGAACCTGTTAGATGTAACCGTTTTTTGATTCACTTAGAATTCAGTTCAACCAGAAGCAAAGAGAAAATAAATGCAATGCCATTTTTTTTGTCACAGAAAATCCCATTTTATGAGAAAATCATGATTTGTGAGAGACTGCTCCCAAAGTAGTTCTATGTTGTATTTGAAATGTCACGACAGGTGGAGATGGGTAAAGGTGTCAGGAGACTGAGGTAGAAAGTTGCCCTTTCAGAATCTTTCAAAACATGGAAAGACTCAGGTGGCCAGATTTTCTCAAGAATTCTTAATTTTTGTGTTATGTGATAGTGGATGATTGAGAAAACCATAAAAAGACTAGCTATATGACCAGAAAATCTTTAACCATAATTTATATAATGTATTACATGTATCACACACATACCTCACAGGTGTATTTATACTAACAGCACAGTTATACATCCAGGAACACAGAAAATTATTAACAAATGCTGACCCATGACCTGCTCAAATCCTATGGATTATATTGGCTTGACTTTTGAGACTTCAGCTGAAATAATATGGAGTTCTTAGAAGTAATAATAATTAACAGTGTTAGGCATGTCAGGTTAGGGATTTGAGATACAGGGGAACCAGAGAAAAACTGTTTTTTGAACTCAAGACTTATTTAATGACAGGAGAAAATCACAGTATCTGAAGTGAGAGAGGAGAGAGAGGGAGAGAAGGACAGAACGGCTGGCTCTGAAGCCCTGGGTAAGGGAGGGACAGGGGTTTTAAGGGCTACCATGGAGAGGAGGAAGGAAACCGTACTGTGGGGGTGGTTTGAATGATGCCCTTGAAATGGGTGGGGGACTGGTTGGAGGTGGAAGTCCCTCCTCTCAGCCCAGGTATACCGGATTACCCTAAACAGTAGGATCCCAATATCCCAGACCTGTTCTGAGCATCGATGGTGTGATGAGGGGAACAAAGGGAGGGCAGGAGACCACTCTCTTGAACTCTTACAAGGCACCAAGTATATGAATTAACTCAGCTCATTGGCTATTTAGTGCATGAAAGAAACACCCCTAAAACCTAATGAAATGCCCGTGTTATGTCTGTTGCTGTTCTCTGGTATCAAAGCGTCTTACCACAGGAGCTCTTTGGATCCAGTCCTGGATGAACTTGGCTTCCGCTCTGCCATTGGATGCCCCTTGCCATTCCGATCTCCATGGAACTTAACGTCCTCCCATTTTTCCAGCTGTGTTTGAATGTCTATTGAGGATGAAGGAAGGGGGTGAGGGAGCCCAGGAGAGAGCATGGGGTGCACAGAAAAAAAAGATCAGTTAAGCTTGAGCGTTTCCACCAAGCAAACCTTACTCAGCCCACGCTTGCAAGGCCCAAGACCAATTTTTTTCTTTCTTATTGTGCCATGAAAATTAATTGAAACATATCAGATAAGTGCACATGATACCTACTGAGGTAAGTTGGATTGCTTCTACATTTGTGGAAATCAAGTTGTTTTACCTGCATTTTTTTTAAAAGAACTGTGTGTATTTTCCCATGAATGAATTTTGGAATGCTCTCTACCATCCTCCAGCTAAGATGTCCAATGTGTTTTCAGAAAGAAATCTGCCCAATAAGGTGAGCTTCCGTGTTAAAAGGAGATGAGAAGAAGCCAGAGTGATTGGGTGCTTAGCTCCTCACCAAAGGAAGAAATTATTAACACTGGAGACAGAGAGAAACGAGGCAGTAAAGAAAGTCGAGAATGCTTCATCCGTATTCTCTGTGTGGCTGGATTCTTACAGGTGAAGAACATGCTGAATCCTTTCATTAAAGGGCACCTGACTAAACAAACTGTAGAATCTTGGGGTCCAGTTGTTGGATTTATAAAATGAGAACTTGTTGTTACTCCCTTCTTTTGAAAAAGTGTAGAAGATGCACAAACAAACTTACCATTTTAACCATTGTTAAGTGTAACTCTTTGGTATCAGAACATTCACATTGTGGTATCATCCCTATCACTCTTTATATCCAGAACTTTCCATCCTCTCAAACTCTGTTCCCATTAAACAGTAAATTCCCATTTTGCCTCCCTGAAAACTCTGGCAAGCCTTCCTACTTTTTTTTTATGAATGACTATTGTAGGCTCTTCAGATGAATGGAATTGGTCTCTGCTCTCTGTTGTCTGACTTATTTCACTTAGCATCATGTTATCAAGCTTGATCCAGGTAGTACAAGCCAGTGATTCATTCCCTTTAAGGCCAAATTCATTGTATGTATTTGCTATAGTTGGGTGTATCCACATATTCAATGATGAATGTTTGACTTGTTTTCAACTTTTGACTCTTAGGACTAACCTGCTTTTCTCCAATGTGGTATTGTGTTGGATTTATATCTTCATGGGTCATTTTATTATTTCTGTATTTATTCTGTTATATTAACACAACAATATATTTGTACATACATTTTATTTATGCATTTGCACAATTGAATAGACATAGGATGCCTGGGTGGAGAGGAAGTAGTCGAGAGGGCTGTAAGTTTTTTCCTATAAAGACAGAAACCTAGACAATGGGGTTAAATACGAGGCCAGTTGCCTCCCTTTCTCTCCTTCATGGTGCCATCTACAATCATAGTTCACTGTCCACTCAAAGGCTTCTGTTCCCATATCAGTCTCCTCCCCACCTAGACTTATATGCTCAAGAGTCTATTGCATGTATCCCCAGGGAGCCTTAGTTTCCTCAAATATAACCACTTGACTGTTTCCACCTTGATTTCCTCTGTAAATCTTCTCTTTCTCCTCTCTCCTCTCTCTCCTCTCTCTCTACTCTCTCTCTCCTCTCTCTCTGTCTGTCTCTTTCTCTCTTTCTCGTCTCCTTGGCACAGAGCATGGCATGTTCTGTATGTCCCCATTGGTCCAGTGTACTTTTGGGACTCCTTGGGTCTTGTTTAGTGTTCTTGAATCTGACTCTTTCTCACTATTGCCTGTCCCTACCTTCCTTACTCTCCCTCTCCCTCCCCAACCACCTGAGGAGGAGCTTGTGAAATAGAGTTTGGTTTTGACACTATTCTTAGGTATGCCCTTTAAGAGACACTCTCTCTCCCAGTCAAAAGGACATAACTGGAGTACATGGACTCCAATTGTTTGACTACTGGTGAACCTTGGACTTTTTTCTTACCATTCTACCATCCTGGTACATGACTGTAATCCTTACATTTACTTAAAAGATATCTTTCTGCATTTATTTGCCTATTTGTGGGTGAACATATTTCCTTTCTGCCTTGCCCCATTTTCTTCATCTCTACCCAGGATGTATCTTTTGCCTCCAACAAATTCCTACGCATCCCTGGAGATGATGTTTCTTATATGAGGCACCTTCTCTGTCTCTCTGGTTAGCCCAGGGCACTGTGAAGGAGCCCGTGTGAAGCTAACCTGAGTTTGCCTTTACTGAGCTTGTAGCATCTGGTTCTGTCTATGTTGCTCTATAATCTAGTCTTTCCATTCCATTCCATTGTTAAACCATTCTTCATCTCCCCACTAAACTACAAACTTGCTAAGGGGCAGAAAAGTTAGATTGCTTTTGTATTACAAATACATGGCATGTGCTTGGAACACAGTGATACTTAGAGAAATATTTACTGTATATGTGAAAAATTAATTCATGACCTTTGAAAGTATCTAATGGTAAGTGATCACACATATATAACCCATTTATTCTTCCTAACCTTATGGATAAATGACAAGTAACTAGTTTTATGAATGTATATGTATTCACCTGACACATAAAGTTCAGGCTTTGAAGGTAACTAGAGCTAGCTACACACCTGTTATTCCTATTACTGTGAGTTCTTGGGTATGTTATTTTTGAAACCAGTTTTTCACATATTTCAGACTTGCAAAGGATGTATGTAATAAAACAATACTTGTAGGTCATCTAGTATAGTGTTTGTCCATAGCAAACTGGCAGGACATGGAAGCTATTATTAGCATCTTGAGCATGTCCTGCTCTCCCCATGCCTCTCCCATGTCCTGCTGCTACTCTGACTGGACCCAGGCCTAGTGAAGCAGGTGTTTGCTCATGTGTTCTGCTCTCAGCTGAGAGTTCCCAGTGGGGCAGAGGCACCTTTCTGTTAATTTGTACCTGGTTTCCATTAGGAGCACAGGCCATAGTTGGGGGGGGCACAAATAGATCAACACCAGATGATCACAAATGAGCTCCCCGTGGTTACTCAAGCCAAGCATGAAAGAAGAAGCTATGATCTGCTCAGGTCCCCACATAGATTTCATCTTTTCCACACTGTGTTCACTGTTGTAAAGTCACTTGCAGAAGAACTTCCCCATCATCTCAGCACCTTGGAACAAGGTTGAGCCCCAGGCTAGGATCCTCTGCCTTACCTAAATCTAAGGATGATGTCTCTGGGCCCCGGATGGACTGGCCTCTCTGCTCAGCATCTGTACCGATGAGGTCAGGCCCTTCAGCTTTCTTCTTGAGGGAGGAGCTTTTCGATGAAGGCTCTGACTTTTTGCCTTTGGTTTGGGTTTGAGAGACGGGTTCACTCAGGTCAAGAAGATCTAAGCCAGTGGTCAACACTATTGGAGACAGAAGAGGTTAGGAGGCTAATTTAGGGATGGAGAGATGGCTAAGTGATTAAAGGCACTTGCTTGCAAAGCCCCACAGCCCAGGTTCCATTCCCTAGTATCTTTGTAAAGCCAGATGCACAGAGTGGCACATGCATCTGGAGTTCATTTGCAGTGGGAGGAGGCTCTGGCACACCCATATACTCTCTTTCTCTCTCTCTCTCTCTCTCTCTCTCTCTCTCTCTCTCTCTCTCAAATAACGAAATAAGAAGCTAATTTACTCTTTGCATTCTAAAAAATAGGTGTTGGTTGGGAGCACAATTATAGGCTAGGTTAGAGTCAGCCAGTCAAGGTGGCTCCCATTGAGTGACAGAGGCAGTTTGTGAGCTGGGAAGCTGGGTGTGTGTTCCCCTAGACTTGCCCCAGGTGAAAGTCAGCTAGACCTGCCTCAGTAGTGACAAAGTATGTGATAAACTTAAAATGATAAAATCCAACTTGAGTTCAGATGCATTATTCTTTGCTTTACATTTATAGCTTTATTTTATTTATTAATGTGTGTGTGCCTGTTTGTGTGTGTGAATGTGTGCACATGTGTATGCATATGATGGCCAGAGGACAACTGTGGGTGTTGTTCCTCAGACACCATCCATCAATTAGGCTATACTGACTGGCCAGTGAGGCCCAGAAATCCGCTTGTCTCTGCCTCTTATGCACTGGAATTATAAGCATGCACCACCATGCCTGGCATTTTGGCTTGAATTCTGGGGACTGAACTCATGCCTCATGTTGGCAAGGCAAGCACTTTACCGACTGAACTATCTCCCCAGCCTGTGAAGGTTGATTTCAGGCTGCACTTTGACAAGAAAAGGACCAGCCACTTATGTAGATAACTTTTATGAAGTTTCTGGATGTCTTTTAGTTTGAACAGTTATCTGGGGCATAAAGGAAGGCTGTTCATCACCTTTCATCTTTTAGTTAATTAAGCAGTGCAATGAGAAAATCGCATGCTGTTTGGCTCACACCAGAGAGGGGTTTTATAATTTAAACACAGTAATGCCTTTGCCTGTTTAATATGCAAATTTAAATTCTAATGTAACCAGCAGTAAAACAGTTACATTTTTTACTTCCTAGTAGGTTGATTACATTGTATTAAATACTCTAATGAAGGCAGAAATAAAAATTTGTTCCAGTGCAAAGCCAAGCAAATCAGAATTAAAATGACAAAGTAGGTAACCTTCTGTTCTTTTTAAACAGAGTAACTAGTATTTGACTAGCACATTGTGAGAAATAGAAAATTCAAATGAGATAAAGTCCCCCCAGTCCTTCCTGAGAGGCTGGCTCAGTGCAGGACTGGTGGCTTCCTGGCTAGGAATTCTTCACCAGGCTAGCTTAGATCTTCCCACATTGCCTACAGCAGGAATGGCTGCACCCCTTCTCCACCACCTCCCAGGTTTTCCTCTTGATGCAGAATGGGTATTATTGGTGGCCCAACCCTCTTCCACCTGCTCCCTGTTTGCCCTCCTGGCAGGATCAGGGTTCAACTGAGCTCACACAGGGGACTTTTTTTCCCCAGTAGTTCAGTTTGCCTGAATTAACCACCTCCAGAGGATCCCCATGATAGTGAGTGATCCCTAAATTCTCATGATCTTGTTTTCTGATTACAGGTCTCTGGCACAGTGGCTGCATGTTGCTGGTGGCGAAGCCTGGGCCCTCACTGCTTAGATATTCACCTTGAGAAAAATTTCTTGATTAGTCTGAGTTCCAGTTTGCTTACTTCTTAATGGAGAATCAGTTGCCTTTTGGGTGCAAGATGATGTAATAATCCAAATGTACATAAAGTGCCTGACTTAAGCTAGGCACTCAATAGATGCTCTTTTTGGACTAGGGATGGCAGCTTAGTGGTAGAAAGCTTATCTCATCTGATGAGGCCCTGGGCTTGATCTCCAGTGCTGCATACCCAAAGATGTGATTTCTACTCTTGATGAGTCAAATTTGCAATATTCTCCTCAGTTCTTTCTTTTTGAAAAATGTGTGTGTGTGGTTCATGTTCATGTGTGTGCAGGCACACACGTGGGAATGTGGAGGCCAGGTGGTAACTTTGGATTCCATTTTCAGAAATGCCATCCACCTTTTTTTGTGAGACAGGGTCTCTCAGTGAGCTGAAGCGGTCTTCCTGCCTCATCAGAGCTGGGACTCTAGGCATACACCACCACACCTGGCATTTTACACGTATCCTGGGCATCAAATTCAGCTCCTCATGTTTGAGAGGCAAGCCCTTTTTTGACTGAGTCACCCCCCCCAGCCTCCCTTTTCTTCCTGATACTCTTCTGTTTTCCTAGTTCCATTCTGTTTCAGGACAAAACCAAATCCACCCAGTGACCAAAAGGAGACATTCCTGGGAATAAATCTAAAAACAAGACAAAGATACAGGCTCTCCAGAAGGTTATACGAAGCAAATTTACTATAAAATGGTCTCAATATGGCCTGTGCATGTCAGCTTATTGCAACTGCGCTTTCTTTTGTGTGGTGTGTGTATAGTTTGTGCATGCATGTGTGCGGAGCATGATTCCACGAGGTGGACGTTGGGTGTCTTCCTCTAGCTCTCTTCTGCTTTGTCTCCTTGGCACAGATCTTTCACTGAACTTGGAGATCTCTCTTTTGCAGTTAGACTGGCTGACCAGGGAACCCAGTGATCCTCATGCTCAGTGCTGGATTCACAGGTGCGCACTGAGCAGCACCTGCCTTTTTATGTTGGCAGTGGAACTCAAATGCAGGTCCTCACACTGGCAAGTACTCTTAGCTGCTGAACCCAACAACTGAGTTTTCTTGTGAAGATGGGATCCACTTTCCCAGTAAGAGTACAAAGGATCATTTCTTCTTACAATTCATGCAAAAGAAAAGGTAAAGTACATCTTGGAGATAGAAGGGGTGTTTGGTGGGTGGGAAGCACTCCAATGGGGATGGGAAGAAATGGCTTTCAGAACTAAGTTGCCTGGCTCTATGTGTAAAATTTAAGCATGGCAGGCTGCCATGCTAGCTCAGTCTCCACACACTTTATATCCACTGAGTGGTTAAGTAGAAACTTACAGACACTGTGAGGTTGGCAAGTACTCAATGTGACTTCCTTATAACAAAAGAAGCACCATATATGTATTTTTTAAAAAACCAGTGGTACAAATAATTAAGAATTAGTCACTTGCTGTTAGACTTCTTTGAGAAGCAAATTATAGAGGAATCATCGACTTGTGTATTGAAAGTACATTTGTTACAAAATAATAACTGGTGAGCACTAATTTCATTCTATATCTGCTTCTCACCATTCAGAGCAAATTAATTACTAAAGGACTGAATTGCATATTCTTATTTGGCTCAGCAACATTCTTTTCCTCTCTAAGTGCCCTGGGTAGTTCTGTGTTTGTTCTCTGTCCCTTTGATTCTTTCTCCCTCTTTCAACTCCCACTCTTCCCCTGGCCCCTGTCAACCTTGGGTCCAAGATTTTAATTTTAAAGTCAGGAGAGGCTGGCGAGATCCATAGGCCTAGGGAGAGCATTAGGGCCTCCGAACTAGACAGGAGAAAGGGAGAAGGGCTAGCAGCTTCAGAACTAGAGAGGGTGAGGGGCCGTTCTGGACTCTCAGTGAGGTGGGTGGAGGAGATTTTAAGGGTTTTCAGAATGGGAGGGTGAAAACTGCACTGTGAGGGAGGGGTCTTGTTCCTTTTTCTTTTCTCTGCAAAAGGAAACTAGAGCTTGGTACACATGAAGGCTCAATGTCACCCATGTGACAGAAGAGGTGTCTGGGAGCCCAAATGGCAGACTTTGAAATCAACCCAGAGTCCCGAAAACCAGTTTCAAAAACAGAAGGCTGGGCTGGAGAGGTGGCTCAGTGGTCAAGGCACTTGCCTCCAGGTTCAATTCCTAAGGCCCCCGGTTCAATTCCCCAGTACCCACATAAGCCAGACCCACAAGGTGGTGGCCCTGGTTCTCTCTCTCTCTCTCTCTCTCTCTCTCTCTCTCTCTCTGTCTCTGTATCTCTCTGCTTGAAAAATGAATAAATAAAATATTAAAAAAAAACAGAAGGCTGAGGGCAGATTTTCTCTAATGGGAGAAGGCATATCATATTTTAGAGTGTGTTTGTGGTGGGGGGAGCTTTAGTCAAGACTTAAAAACAAGGGTCTTATTATTTCCCAAGTGCCTCAGAGGCAGGCCTCAGCACGGAAGAAGGGCTCCAGGCTTTGCTGGTTTCTTGGCCTTATTTGTTGAGACAGGATTTCTCATTGAACCTGGAGCTCACCACTTGGGTTAGACAAGACAGCCAGCAAGCCCCTGGGTTCCCCCATCTCTCCCCCTCAGTGCTGGGATCACAGGCACATGTCAACATACTCAACTTTTACATGGGTGCTGGGGATCAAACTCAAATCATCATGCTTGTGATAGAGCCATCACCCCAGCCCCTCGGTCCCTTTTTAAAATAAATTGCTAATTTTGGGGGGCAGTTTTCAAATTATGAGGCAGGATTAAAATAGTTGGCAATCTCAGACACCTTCTCTTTTGGAGGTGGAGATAAACTTCCTGACAGAGGAAGATAGAGCACTGTGAAAGGGTTTGTTTGCAGCCATGGCCAGCACACCTGGTGGAAGACCTCAGCCTCCTGAGCTGGAAGATCCCACAGGACACTCACTGCACATGTGCAGAAAGCTCAGCTTCCTTGAGTCCTGGCAAGTCAGGCTGCTTAAAACAGTAAGAGCAAGTAAGAAGCCTTGCTCTGAGACTTTGGTGGTAAATGTAAGGTGATTAATGAAACCGGCAATCCCAGAAACATTCAAGTGCATCTACCAAATAGGCAAACTGTCTTTAATCAAGTCAATCAATTTTTCCCTTTTGTTGGAATATATAATTAAAATGACTCCCCAGATTTCAAAGTGCTCCCAAAGGCACATTACCAGTATCATGGCTACTTGAGTTATTCTTTTTTCTACTTGAGTTTTATAAAGGGGTTTCCTGTAAACTTTATGCTAACTTTAGTTAGTATATTTTATTAGATGGCTGTAGCAGGATGATCAAGGATTGCTCTCTCCTTATAAGTAGATGCCCCACATATAGGGATACAAGTGCAAAGGTAAAAGATTTAATGTGGAACTGGGGAGATAGTTCAGTGGGTGGCAGTGCTTGCTACAGAAACATGAGGACCTGATTTCAATCTCCAGCATCCATGTCAAAAGCCAGGCATGGCCAAGCATGCCTGTAATGCCTGTGCTGAAGGGGGAGGGGCCGAGACAAGAGGTTCTTTTCTCCAGGGCTCCCAGGTCAGGCAGGTTAATGGAGGAATGGGGAGTTCCAAGTTTACTGTCTTAGGAAAATAGGGCAGAAGAGAGACAGAGAAGGACACGAATCTTCTAGCTTCCACATGCTTATCCATGAGGCAAGTCATCTTCACACACACGTGCATACACCACACATACACACACACACACACACACACACACACACACACACACACACACACACACCATAGAAAGTAAATTTAGAAACCAGGAGAAATGTTCCTTCTGAAGTAACTGTCCACCTAAAGCGGATTCAAGTTTATGAATAAGATATTTCCAGTTTATGTAGCTTCAGCAGTGCAAACCAAGGACCCACTTTTATTCATGGTACTTAGCCAACAATCCCAGGATACATTAGATTCATGAGCTTAAAGAACTCAATGTTATCACAAATTTTGTAATACTTGTGCTATAATATAATCATTCAAAATATCTATCATTTTAATCACTTTCAGAGCACTTTCTGAATGAATTTTTAGATATTAGTTATTTGCTTGCCATTTTAAAGTCAAGGATTTTGTTAGACCTGGTAGCGCACCTGTAATCTTATCAACTCTGAAGGAAGGAGGAGCATGAGTTGCAGCATGAGTTTAAGGTCAGTTTGGGCAATTTAGTCCATATTTCAACAAATAAGAATGAAAAGAGAGAGGTAAATATAGCTCAGCGAGCACTTGCCTAGCATGCATGAGACCCTAGCTTCAATCCCTAGCATTTAACAAAAATCATAGATATTAACAATTATTTTAGTTTATGCAACATCTAGGGATACAGTTTAGGAGAGCCGAAGAATTAGTTCTTTATCTGGATGACAGATTAATTACAGAAAATTTAAGATATTAATAGAAAAAGGAAAATATTCTTATTTGATTATCTTGAAGTTATCATCATTAGATAGAACAAAACCAATCACAAAGTGGAAATAATCAGAAACTAAAGAATGATAACTGAAAAAACATAAAAATAATTTAAAAAATCCATGAAACAAGCAATGTTTGTTTAGGATTTGCTGGAGAGGGAAGGAAGAGATAGATAGATAGATAGATAGATAGATAGATAGATAGATAGATAGATGGAGAGAGAGAAGAGGGAGAGAAACAAAAAACTCCATCTCTTGATTGATCTCTAGGAAAAAAATCCTACATTGTTTACTTTGTCTTGATTTATTTAAGAATCCCATTCTTTTTGGTAAATTTTTATTTCATTTGATTTTATTTTTAAGCAGGATAGTAGAAATACAGTTCTTTAGGGATCTAATGACATGTAGTGTTTCTAGCTTAAGACATACTTCTAAGATTCATAAACACACTATTCAACAAGAGTGTCTTTTGGGATGGAAATCTGTGTAAGCAGATGTACTGACTACCTAGGCAGTCTGAGGACATCATTTCCCAAGTCCTACTTTGTAGAAAGTTATGGATTTAATTGTGTTTCCCCCTTTATTCATCTTTGTATGTGTGTGTGTGTGTGTATGTGCAGGTGCATGTTTGTGTGCCTGTGCGTGGAGGCCAGAGGACAACCTTGGGTGTCATTCCTCAGGTACTGTCCACCTACTTGTGTGCATCCCCATGACGGGCATTTTTACATGGGTTCTGGGTTTCAAACTCAGGGCCTCACATTGCACGAATTTACAGATGGAGCTATCCCCCACCCCTCTACACTTCCTTCAGAAGTTGACCTCCTACGGAAAAGTGATTAAAGATGATTACAATTGGACTGCAGGTGGACAGGCCACTATTCCAAAATAATGGGTATCCTCATAAGAAGGAGAAATTTGGACACAGGCAGATTTGCACACCAGGAATGTATGCACAGACAAACACCATGTGAAGGTTGGAGTTAGTTGTCACAAGGTAAGAGTTTAGCAGAGAGGATGAAGGAGGTCCTGACCAAGCTCTTCCCAAGAACCTCTGGAGGGAGTATGGCCCTGCCAACACCTTTGGCTTTCTAGCTTCAGAACACAGTTATTATTCATCACAGTTTGTGGTAGGCACTCTGTCATGACAGCTCAGGAAGCTAACAGAGGTCAATGATGCAGGTGCGGAGACAGCACGAAATCTTACCTTCTTCTATTTCATATGTTTGAAAAATCAAGCTGAAAAGTAGCTTTTGAGTCAAATCTTAACATTGCTCTTCCTCAGTGACTTAGCTTTCACATCAGTAAGATTAGAGAGGAAAGGCCAACTTTTTTTCTTTTTTCTGCAATTACATGTGTATGTGTGTGGTATGTGTGCATGTATGTATGTTTATGTGAGTGTGCATGTGCATCTGGAGGCCAGATATTAACAGTGAGTGTTTCTCTTGATCACTCTCCACCATATATTTTGAGACAGGGTCTCTCACTGAACCCAGAGCTCACCAATTTTGCTTGACTAGCTAGCCAGTGAGCTCCACGGATCCTCTTTTTTTTTCAAATATTTCATTTATTCATTTTCAAGCCGAGAGAGAGAGAGAGAGAGAGAGAGAGAGAGAGAGAGAGAGAGAGAGAGAGAGAGAACACACCAGGGCCACCACCTTGTGGGTCTGGCTGGGGGCCTTAGGCACTGGAGGCAAGTGCCTTAACCGCTGAGCCATCTCTCATCTCTCCAGCCCGGATCCTCTTATCTTTGCCTTTCAGCACTGGGATTATGGACAAGTGTTTCACCTACTGAGCCATCTCCCTAGCCTCCCATTTTTATTTAGATTTCATCACCTAAAGTATTTCCAGAATTGTTTCATCAAACAGAACTTGAAAACCCTCTCTTTGAAATACATGTTTCTTTTTAATGTGATGCAATCTGATAAGCAAAGAGGTAAATATAAATACATGCATCAAAAGAATAATTCTAAACTGTTACACTTATATAGTCACAAAGTTTGTTGGAAAATACGCATTGTAGTTTTGTGTAATCAAAATTGATTTACAGGCTGGAGACATGGCTCGGTGGCTAAAAGCACTTCCTTCTGAAAAATACAAACAGAATCTCCAGTGGAGAGTGAGATCTGCTATCTAATTATTGACAATAGATATGTTAAAAATAAATAAATAAAGGCAAAAAAGCACTTCCTGGGCAAGCATGAGAGCCCAGAGGCTTGAGAGAATGCTTGAGTTAGATCCCTAGGACCCGCAGAAACAGCTGGGTATGGTCACACACATCTGTAGCCCAAGTACAGTAGGGGAGCAGGCTGGTGAATCACCAGGGCTTGTGAAAACCAGCAAGCTTCAGGATCTGTAAGAGGCTCTGGCTAGTAAGAATCAATAGAAGAGCAATGGACAGGGCCACCTGATGTTCAGGACCTGCAGTGTTCACCTTTGGCACACCAGTGCACCCCATTACAGGTAAGCACACGGGGTGCCAGATGGGCACATACATGTACATACACGACACATATAAACACATCACACATGCATTACATTAGACATATACAACACAAATAAAAAGTGATTTGCTAATTTATGTTCTAAAGTTTCATTTGGTTGCAAACATCATTCCCCACTTAGAAGGCCTGAAGGAATAGAGAAGTGTGCAATTTACTGTGGCTAAAGTGAATTCTACTTAAGGCACAAAGTGAAAGAATTACCGGCTGTGTTGGACGTTACTGGCCTTGCAATTGCCTCCGATTTGGTTTCACAGAGAAAGTCATCGATGGAGGGACTCAGGAGGGGTCTGCTTTCTTGCTGCTCATTCACCAGCTGAGAACAAATGAACACAGGTGTCAAAGGGCTTTGCGAAACTGCAGCATCGGGGGAATTCAAATGCAGCCTTGCAACAGAATGGGAACAGCAAGCCTACCAAAATAAACACATACAGAAATCAACAATGGGCGGGGGGCAAGAAAGAAAAAGAAAACTCTCCAAGGGTTGGGGATGAGACTTTTAGCATTGTCAACATATTTTGCAGCCAACTCCAGGTTTTAAAGCTCAAGCCTGTTTTTCTCCTTCCTGAGGTAATTTTAGAATTATCTTTCAATTTCAATATGTGGGAAATGGTGCCTGTTAAATCACGGTTACTAAGTTCCAATCCCACTCCTCACTTGGACTGGGAGATCTGGAAATATCTTGGGACATTGGCTTCAGACTCCAGGTGACAGGGAGTGGTAAGGATGGTCTAGTTGGTGCCTGTGTGGTGAGACGTGCAAACACGTGGACCAATGTGGATGGATAAACACGTTATTTTTTTCCCTCTCACCTAAGCTCAAGTGATTTGAAACATACCTCCTACATTTGTCAGGGTGGTTTTGTAGAATATAACAAACAATATTTGAGAAGAAAATATTGTTATATTGCCTATCTAGAGACACAATTGGTACTCCAGTGTATACATGCTGTTATTCCACCACACATAAATCTCAGATCTCTACTAGAACTTACGATTTTGATATAGAATTGGGAATTTGATTTTTAATATGTATTAATTTGTGGTCTTTATTGACGGACAGAACTGAGAACACCTTTCTCTCAGTGTTATGGTGAAGAGTTTTTGTCAATTCTTGTAAGTTTTATTGAGACTATATACAAAGGCTCACAAGTTAAGAAATCAAATTATCTAATGTCTGTGTGGGTTCTAGCCATTTTTGAAATGATATTCCTTCAACCTTTAAATGAAACTCTGAGTTCCTTTGCATTTTGTTTTTGAATTTGAACATTCTTGATTATCACCCCTATTATAAATGACATATTTTCAATGCTCAGGGCCTTTGTTTATCATGTTTATGGGCTAAGACATATTCTAATGTTTCATAAATTCATGGTCTGTTAAGTTTAAAGGCAGAGAAGTGATGAGTTTAGGAGTATTTATAATATTTTCTGGTATAAAAGTCTATTTTTCTATATGAAAATGAAGTTGAAAGCACTGATTTATAGTATAATACACTAGGAAATGAAGAAATGGCTAAATTCTAGCCATTGCATGAACTATTTGGAATGTTTGTTAGGGTCTCATAGGCAGTTTATGTATAAACTGTGTCAATGTAATAGTTTCTAGGGGAACTATGCATTAACATGTATGTCCTGTGGAACTTGCTCTTTTAGCTATAAGTGCTTAATGCTATGGACTCGTATAGTGTACCATCCCCATGGTGACATGGCCCTGATTCCATAATGTCTAGTGACATCTGAATTCTGCCCCATAATCAGTATGGAGAATGAAGGTCACCGTCCACTATATTTGGAGAAGTTATTTTAACAGGCTAGCATGGGCTAGCATTTTGCTCACCAGTTCCAGGTCTTACTGATTTATTGGCTAATGTATATAAGATTCAACTCAATATGCTGTAACTTTACAAAAAGTATGTGTATGTATGATGTCATGATAATCTTTTGGGTAACCATTACTTCTCTAAGGAGAAGTCTAATCGCATTGATAGTGAACTAAGAATAACTAAATCTTTTTTGTGTTGGTTTTGAAAACACAGGTTGAAAGCATTTCTTCTGTGAAACGCTTCAGGTCAGAGAAGTATTTTAAATTTTAGATTGGTTTTTGGATTTTGTAAGTATACCATCTTGGGAAATAGACTTAGATCTAAATAGAAAATTCAGTTGTATTTCATATGCACTTTGTACACATGGCCTGAGGAAGATTTATTCAGTATTTTTTATTGTTCCTGCCTGTTTTGGCTGCCGCCTGCCCCATGAGGTCAAGTGGGAAACTTTCTAGTTGTAGCTTCATATTTATGCTCTGAGAATTTTGGATCTTGGAGCACTCAGGCTTCATATTAGGTTTCATATTAGGATTGCTTAGCCTGCATACCTTTTTTAAGTAGAGAAATACAAATTATATCCCTTGAAAATTTTTCCATTACTCTTTTTTATTCAAAAACAAAAACAAAGAAGCTAAAAATTTATCCCTAAATCACAAGGCTGTATAAAGTGGAAAAGGCCTCAGTTATCTACAGATTTAGAGTATCAGGCTGTTTGATTTCTGATGTTCTGATGTTTTTAGTTCTAGGTGCTGAAGACCTATACTTTCATTTTGATAGAGCCCTACAAAGACAGCTGTTCCCATGAGCACCTGAATGGGCAAACAAGCGACAGGCACAGCTGGACAAGAGTGCTTTCCTTTCAGGCAAGTTTGCTTTACAAAAGATAATATTTTTGTTGTTGTTGAATCTTTCTCCTTCAAATTTCAGATAAATTTTCTAAGGGAAGCACCTGTAGCTCTCTCCATTTTACTGTGCATAGGAGGAAAGGCTGCCCAAGGAAGTTGGCTTAGAAAGACTGTAAGGATTACTGGGGAGGTGGCTCAGTGGATGAAAGACCACAAGAAGCCCATGACAAAGCCCTGACACTCTGGTCTTCTAATCCCCTGCCTCTGGAGGAGGATGGTCTCTTCCCCATTCAGTGCTCTGTTTCTGACCACAGCACACACCTGGACTGATGTAAGCATTTTGACTATCCACCTCCCATCACTAACGTGTTCCTGTGGCCTCACTGCACAGACCCAAATCAACGAAGGCATAGCCAATAGCCCTGGGAGTCAGTGTTTCCCTAATTGAGAATGGCTCAGCAGAGGCAATGATCAGGTAGAAGTGTGGGTATTAATGCCAGGACTCCAGGTGAAGAAGATGCAAGACCAGGTGACAGTATGGTCAGGTCATTGAGATGGTACAGCAAGAGTTTGGGCTTTGATGAAGTTCTAGAGAAGCACAAACGAGTCCATACTCTTTCCCCACAAGGTCTGAGGTTGGAGACTACCATATTTTACTCATATTGCTATCATTCCCAACCGCAGATGGTCTATCTACATGCAGAAAGTGTTCCATAAATGGCTTCCAAATGAGACAGTGATTTGGTGGATACTGAAGACATAAAATCATGTATCTTAACAGTTCAGTTAAATTGTGTCTTCAGCTGCATGGATTTAGGATTCTTTTAGTCATAGGAAGTATCATTTTATTTTTATGTGTGTATGTATGAATAACTTTTCCCATGCCCCTCAGTATTTTCAAATAAGTTTATGATCTTTCTTGTACTGTTTTAAGAATCCATCTTTTAGGTCATAAAGGAAAGTTTGAAACTGAACTGAATCCCCAAATACTGCTTCTCAAATTCACTTTCAAATTTTACCTATTTGGTTTTTTTCCTTATTCATTGGCAGGTTTATTTACTTTCCCTTAGAATTATTTCAGTAAGTTTGAAAATATGTTGTCACTTTCCTTTTATTTCATCCTTTGGGTACAGAGTACAGTGGTGTTAGGTCAATCACAGATGGTGTCAGGGTTTCAAATTATTTTTAAATAACTGAGTTGGAGTATCTGCAATTTTGATTTAATCAGATCATCATAGCTGAGTTAAGATTCATTAGATGCTGGTTTTTGTCTCAGTTTACTTACATTAATTTTTTTTTCATTTCTTATATCACTGTGCCCATGGCTCAAAAGACCTGGGAGTTGTATGAAACGCTGGAGGCCCTGGGTTCAATTCCCAGCACACACACAACTCCTCTAATGGTGACAGATTCATATTTCTCTTCCAGCATTCCATGGAACTGGAACACTGTCTTGGGTCTTCCTAGTTGCAGGGGAGTGACAGCCTTTCCCAAGCATCTTCATGCCCCTGGGTTTTAACCAGCACCACCATTTCAGTTTTGTCCATTTTCCTCCCCATTAGACTATGACCCTGGGAGAGTAAAGACTTCATATAATTTTTTCCATCCCACAGTAGCAGTTCTGCATGCTGACTGGATGCATGCAGTCCCATGCATGAGTGGTACAGAAGAATGACTACATGGGCATCTTGGAGTGTTTCATGCTGGGTTTTAACAATTCACCGAGATCAGTTGTCCTTGGGAATGTCTAGCAATGCCCTTAAAAGCTTCTTGGTTTGGGCACATATATATGCTGCCCATGCATGTTTGTATGTTTGGGTGTTCATTTATGTGGGGGTACAGGTGTGTGCAGGTGAATGTAAACATGTGCCTGTGTGGGGGTGGGATGGGGGGGGGAGAAGCCAGAGATCAACCTCAGATATCTTCCTCAGTGACTTTCCACCTTGTTTTCTGAGTCAGGATCTCTCACTAAGCTGAAGCTCAACAATTTGACTAGATGAGACAGCCACTGAGCCCCATGGATCCTCCTGTCACCACTACCCCAGCACTAGGGTCACAGGCACATGCTGCTGCATGCAGGTTTTATGTAAGTGCTGAGGATCTGAACTCAGGTTGTCATGCTTGTTCAGCGAGTGCCTTTACCCACTGAGCAATCTTCCAACCCTTCACAAGCTTTCATCTCTATATCTAGACCCGTTTTCTCCCATATTTTTTTTTAAATGCTCATAAAACAGGTGGCACCTAAAGAAACAATTGCAAAGGCAAGGATGCGTAGAATTTCAAGAATGAATGTCGAATGAGAAAAGTGGAAATCAGTCCTAGGCCTGTCCAATACCATCCAACACTTGGGAGAAGGACTTGAACCCATGTGACTGGGAAGCCAAAGACCCTTCAAGACGTCATCCTCCTACCTCCCTCAGTGATGCTCAATAAGAAATTCAAATCTGGAGTGATGGAGGGAAAATAGTTATGTAGACATAGAAACACAGGGAAACAGAAATAAGAAGGTAGGTGAGGATTATAACGTAGGGTTTTCTTGTCAACTAGGATTCAACACACTATTGAGCTTACATGTCTCCTTTGTAAAATATTCCATAAAATGATTTCAGCTGAATTATGATTTATTCAGACTCGTCAGTCAATGTGGTTAGTAGAACTCACCACACAAATGCAGACAAGATCATTCAGCTCTAATGGATCACCTGCCTTCTTAAAACTGTATATGAAAATACACTTGCCTTAGTTTAATTTTAATTCCTCTGGTTCCAGTGTTTAAACATTGAATTATGATCCAAAATATAAGGGACTATTTTAACCAAGGCAGAAAAAGTATTTCATTTTTAAAGACCGTCTGTTACTTAAACTCCAGCGTGTGCTTATATTGCTTGTTTTGTGGTGAAATTTAACTTTTCACAAAATGTATTTGTTAGATGATTTATTCAAAAATGGAGCAGAAGTTTGTGGTATATCACTAAAAACTGACCACAAAGCAAAATGCATTTTAGATGACGGAACAAGATAAAAGGATACTATTTATTTTTGCATAAATTTATGTTTTATTGTTTTACCTTAAGGTAAAATATTAGGCTTTCAGTACTTAAGAGTTTTAGTTCTTAAAAATAATTTTAGAAGTTAAAACATTAAAGCTAGTAAGTTAGAAACCAATGGAAAATTTTCATATGTGTAACACAGGCATAAAACTTTTCAATAATATGGTATGTCTTTTTATCTATTTAAATGATGGAAATATTTAAACTCATTTTTCCCTGCAAGAATAAAACACAAAGATGCATGTGTACATTTCAAAAGTCCCTTACTGTGTGGAACATTGCTGGTTGAAAGTATGTGTCACTTGTTGGGTAGTTTTTCATTCACCATTTTGTAATGGAACTTCTTGTTTATGGTTTATTCATCCTGAGTGCTGGGATTAAAGATGTGAACCATCATGTCCACGTTGGTTTATTAGTCCTATGCAAATTTAGAGGTCTGTGTGTGACTCATTCAACTACTGTCCAGACTGCAAGACATTCACTAACATTGAATCAGAGATGATTCAGTCTACTGGAAAGGCAAGTCAACTCAATCATTGTCTCCAATACTCTGACTTCCAGAGCTTGGCCATGATCCTTGACATCTATTTGCCAACATTAAGTTTCTGTGTAATGAAATGGCTGGCCCTACCCCCAGTCCTGTAGCAGTTATTGTTAAAGAAATACACCTCCCAACTCTTTGACTTGATCTAGACATCAGTTCACTGACTACAAACATTTCAAGGCAGGAAGTAGACTTATAAAATGAATCCACTTATGGGCAAATGAATAGGTATTACCACATACATTTTGGGTAGTGTTAACCCAAGGACAATAGGTATATGTAATTAAAGCAATCATTTCAAGGTGATAACAGAAACCCAAGCAAGGCCATCTATAGTAGCATGAAAAACACTTTTTCAGGTCAGGGATATTACTCTTTTTATGTTTATCATATTTTTATGTACAAAACATGACATTCCTATTGAGCTATAGCCAATGGGAATAGATAGGAAAACAGAAACTGAGTATGGGGTGGGGAGGCCCTTTAGGCAGAAGAGACTTGAAACTCAATCCTAAGACCCTTAGTTTGGAGTGGGATATTCCTTGCTTAAAAACAGTATCCAGGAGATATGATTAAAATGAAAATTTCTCAAGGTTCCTTATAAGAGAAAAATACTAAAATCCTTTTATTCTCATTAAGATATTTTTTCTATGTCACAACCTTCTGACATCTGGATTTCCTCTGTATTATCAAATTGGATTTGCTCATGCTATTATAGTATAGTGAGAGCCTTACAATAGAAATATTTCCAGTAGTCATTTTTTATAAAGTGAAAAGAAACAAGTGAAATTAACTTTGATGATATCTTTATTTAACCCAACATATCAAAAATATCATTTCAGCACAGGATCAATATAAAAATTGCTTGCACAATTTTTGGTTTAGGTTTTCAAAACTTGATGTGTTTTTTTTTTAATCCATGCAGCTCATCTCAATGTCCAGCAGCCAAAAATACAAATGGCCATATGACTAGCAGCTCTTGTATTGGACATGGGTCTAGACAAGCTTTGTTCTCAAGACTTGATGATTCATATGATTTTTATTTCTATTACCCTTTCATCAATGCATGCTTGTTTGCATACTGTTTGGTTTAAGCATTATTTTAGGAGTGCATGGATGTGAGCTTGTTCATACAGTATTAATAATTAATAATAATTAAACAAAAGACCAATCCTTGGAGGTCCAGCAGTTTGATTCATCTGGCCTAATCTTTCTTTTGTTGAATTTATTCAATTGACTCTAGATGATTTCATATGGGTATAGCTAGCCAAATCTCTCCCAAACTTGTGGAACATAGCATCATAATCACATAATTAAAAAAAAATTGCTGGATGTGATGGCTAAGTTTTGTTGTCAACTTAACCTGTCAGTTATCCACAGTAATCTTGAGTGTTGTGTGGCAGATCTCCTCTGAATTGAAGAGAGAAAGGAGGCTCAGGGGATTCAGGAAGTCATGTTAGTTAAGAACAAATATCCCTTCCAGGGAGGGCAGTACAGGAAGGAACTTCCAGAGACTCAGGAAGTCAACAAGTCTGGGAAAGGATTTCAAGATCCTGCCCTAATGCTATATAAAGGGAAAGGAAATCTGTCCCCCCCCCCCTGCCTGTTTCGCTATATGTGTGTGGTGTTGGTGATGGCTTCTGTCTTTGTCTGCTTGGATTTATGAAAGGTGGCCATAATGGAACTTCCTCTGGATCTGTAACTTCAATAAATCCCTTCTTTCCATAACTGTGGTGGGTTTGGAGGTTCATTCCAGCATCTTGTGGCTGACTATGACAGCTTTGGTACCAGGAGTGGAGTTATATGGCTGATATAAATCTGATGGTGTGGATTTGGTCTTCTGGAACTTGTGTGCTAGAGGAATGGGCATGGACTTGGTACTTAAAACTGAAGATGCCTTCCAGAGTGGTATGGGCTATTCTGGTGAGAGTTTAAAAATGCTAACTACAGAGATTTAGAGGCTTGGTTTATGAACTTTCTAAGGGGGAGGAGAGACTACAGAGAACTTTATTGGAACTGTGTTACTGGAATAAGGGGTGAATGCATTCTATTACCCATGCCCAAAGAATTTGATGGAAGTTGAACTTAACTAATGGGCTAATGTGCTTGGCTAGTGATATGGAACTGAGAATGTTAAGATTTAAGGTTGGAAAAAAATTCAAAGCAAGTTTAACTTCCTGGCACAGAGACAGACTTTAGATTACTGAAGCTACTATTGTCAACACATTAACAATCCTAAAAAAGATGGCCCAACTGCTTTACACTAAAACAATGAGAAGTTTTTCACCCAGGAAAGACTGAATGATAGATTGTGCAAACTCTTTTGAAAGGAGATAGTTAAAGGAAGGAACCTGCTCTTCAAGACTTATCTCATCTCTCAATTAACAACATGGCTGTGTCCTGCATACTTAGTTTAGTTTTTGAAAGCACAAAAAATACATATGTGTACTGGGTCATAAAGTGCACATGGTTCCAGGAGCTGCTGCTGAGCTGTAGTATAAGGAAAAGGGTGTGAAGCCCTGATAGGCCAGTGAAGCCATTGGAAGATGGACTGTGGTTTAAAATGAGAACCAAAGATGTTTTGGGTATATCAGGATTGTGCATGGGCTACCATGGAGCACTGTTGGCTAGGGATGGAAGTTTTCTTCAGCTACTCAGTGAAGCTGGAGGGGTAGAATTAGAAAATCTGAGGAATGTCAGTCACTGTGATATTGGACTTGAACTGAAGATGATTTATGTTTGCCTAATGGTTGCTGAGTTTACATTGGCCCAGTCTCTCCTTGTTATGCCTCATAAACAGTTGGAAATGTTTACTGTGTGCACTATATATTAAAAGTATATAACTTGGTTTGATTTTACAGAACTCACAGTTAAGGGACCTTGGCTTGTGTTGGGGAGTTTATGCATTTCCAGTTGTAAGTGGGATAGTTATATCATGTTAGGTGGAATTATGATTTTGTTACTGTCTTAATTTGGAAATTAATTATAATGTACAGAGATATGGTTTGATGTCAAGTTGACAAGGGATGGACTTGTGATGATTAAGTTTTGTTGTCAACTTGATCTGTTAGCAATCCACAGTAGTCTTGGGTGTTGTGCAACAGATTTCCTCCAAATTGAAGAGAGAAAGGAGGCTCAGGGGATTCATGAAGTCATGTTAGCTAGAAACAAACATCCCTTCCTGGGAGGGCAGTGCAGGAAGGAAATTCTCTGGAAATGACTCTGGAAGTCAACAAGTCTGGGAAAGGGTTAGAAGGCTATATAAAGTGGAAGCAAATCTCTCTCTCCCCCTGCCTGTTTTGCTGTGTGTGTGTGTGTGTGTGTGTGTGTGTTTGTGTGTGTAGTGTTGGTTTCTCTGTCTCTCTCTGTCTGTCTCTGTCTCTTTTTTTCTTTATATATATACATTTGGACCTATGAAAGGGGGCCAGCCTCTTTCAGAATTATGAAACGTCCCTTGGATCTGTAACTTCAATAAACATCTTCTTCCATAACTGTGCCTGGTACAGAGGTTCATCCTTGTGGCTGACCACCTCACTAGAGTATAGGACTATTTCACACTTCACAATCTGTTGAGTGAACAGTTACTAGACAAGGTGAGGCCACACAGTGACTTATTCTGTGTTTTATGATTATCCCAAAGGCCTTATTGAGAGAGTCATAGCTAGCTTCAGATATATCTGGCTCTATGATATGAGCAGCTGCTATCGACATTTTAGGGATAAAGATGAGTCAATGTACTCAGCAATATGTCGTAGAGGCTTCATGGGAGACACTGGGACAAACATATCAAGACACCAGTACATTCAAACTAGGTAAGAGTAGGAGTGTGACATGGTACATGGACTGGATGTTGTTCCCATACAAAGTACTCACTTTTTCAGCTCACTCTGCTTCTTTTTGGCTTGTGCACACCACTGTGCATAGCAGGGAAGAAGCCACTTGTGTGGTGGGAAAAGTCTATCAACTAATAAAACTGCGTTCAACTGAGAAATAATTGTATTACAACTGTCACTGAATTCTGTAAAACCATCAAGACAACGGGAGCATTACGTTTTATGAATCAGAGTTCTCTGCTTGCTGATTCATAAACTGGCCAGTATACAACAAGAATATGACACATCAAAGAAAGCATTGTATAATCTTCATGCAGGAGAACTAATGAGTACCTCTAAAAACAGTTAACACAACATTAGACAGGGATCAAAGAAGAAACTTGGTGCACACAGATGTTCTGGATATGAGAGAATGATAACAATCACAATTTCTTGTCTAAATTGAAAAATCAAAAATATTATTTTGCATTAAATTTGAAATTCAAGCTTAGGCTGTCATGATAATTTTGAACATTTGGAAATGATTACTGGAAAGTACATAGCAAGATATGGTAGTAGAAGTTGGGGGAGACTTAAAATGTGATATTCTGAGACATGTTGTAACTCAACTCTGACAACAGCAGTCCATAAGCTGTGTGGTTCGTTAGCCAAGAACTCCAAGTAGGTTATTCATTTGGAGGACTATGGACCATTTTGGATACCAGATTCATAAAGCTCTTACTCCAGTGTGCAGGAGAGATCAAGGGAACACTGTATACACCTCACTATGTAAATTAAATAAAGAATGGCGAACTTGGCAAACTTGAAACAAAATTCTTTCCAACTATTATGACACCTCACAGGGTAAAGCATCTATCTTTTCTTGATGGATTAAAAAAAAAAAACAACCTTGACAACATAAAACTTATCTCCAAATCCTGGAACTCTTTAATCACTTAAAAACTATTCTCTTCTGATGTCATATTCTTTTCATTACTTACAATGTAGTCATTGGGATAAAATCAAACCACACATGTTGGTAGCAGCTGGAGATGAGAACGGCTGTTATTCTGAAAATAAGTTGCCATCGTTTAGTTCGTGATAGCAATGCTTTTCATGAGGACTGTAAGTGGCCATTTTCCTAATTCTAGACAAGTGCCTATAATCCAAAGGGAATCGCTATGTTTACTATTGCATTATGGAAGAAATGAAATGTTTAAAATAACAATCTAATCTAAATTATAAGATAAATGCAAGTAAAATATTTTTCATTTCAGAATTTAAAACTGGTACTTCCACAGTGTGGTGATGAGTTTATTATACATATTTATGTAGATTTTACAGGGTGCTTCAGAGTCCTTGAGGGGATGTGGGACCCACAGTCCCAGTGTGCTGTCACATACAAATGTGCACTTTTTGCTACATGTGTTATAATATATGCTGAAAATGTCCCTCATGTGCTTATAATAGAGATAGTACATTTATTGTTATGGTCACCAAGTCTGAGAAGTGTCACAAATGCCATTTTCTGCAGGAAACTCAGGGACTTCTGGCTCATTCCTGTAAATTAGTTACCAACATAAATATGTATAGACAAATATGTAGTATGCAAAGTCACAACATATATAAAATATATTGAACATTTATGAAAATTTAGATACTCTACTGGTAAACTGACATATGTATATAATATGACTGGTTTTATTCACAGGAAATTTTTTGCTTGTTATTCAAATACATCATTAGGTTCATTATTTCTTTCCCAAAAGTTAACAAGACTCCTTTTAAAGAAGCAACATGTTTTACTTGCATATACTTTCTTTTGTTAAAACTGAAGTTGAGTAATGAAAATTAATATCCATGAATAAATAACTAAATACATTTTCCTTCTTTTTTTCCTTAGCAATTTTTTTCATTTATATTTGTACAGTTACTTCATTGAAACTGTCTTTTAAAAATTGGCTCCAGTTGATGCTTTTCCCCCCTTTAGTTAATGATCACATTGTCTGATATATTAACATATGTCAGCTTCCTACAGGAACCCTATTGGTCTGCCCACCTGTGATGTCACAGTAAGGAGGGGCTTTTCTTCAGCAGACTCCTCCCTCGGTATCTCCTTCATCACCATGGCAACAGCCTTATCTGCCGCCCTAGAGCCTTTTCCCTATAACAGTGAAATCAACAATGACTTGTGTCAGGAGAAATCTTGAAGTTGTTATTTATTACAAGATATTCTTATTTTTTTAAAGAGCAATCCAACATAAGTGAAGAAGTAGGCTGCTGCACGTGAATCTTGAGGCTTTGGGCTGAGGAGAAAACACACAAAATCTGAAAAAAGATTATTTGTGAACTTTTAGTTAGCTAGTTTCTCACCTTCACGGATGATGTATTTAACTTTAACATAGTATTTTATATGTATAATATATTTAAAGGCAATTAACATGACATGAACATATTTTTATAGTATCAATTTAACATCCTATGAATTTCCTATTGTATTTATTCATTTATAAATCACTACTATACAGTCCTTAGATATTTGGAATTACAAGGGTTTGGGACAGGAATTAGAATTAGGATCTGACTCACAGAGGATTTTTTTCTGAGTGGTCTTGGGTTCCATTTTTGAGTGAATTTGTTATAATAAAAAAGTATAAAAATCTCACAGTATCTCTAAAAATTCATCAGCAGCTCAACACACTAGCAATTTACCATTTATTCTGTGGTATCACCTAAGTGAAAAGGAATTTTTTTCCATCTTCAATAGATTTGAGACCAAGAAATAGCACATTTTAAGAAATTATCTTTTAATCAGAAAACCCTATAAATCTAGAAGTAAAACATGATTAATGTTTAGGACACAATCTCTCTATATTTGCTGTCTCTATTTTCTGTGGGCCTCATATAAAGGGGCATGCTAGTTTCCTTCCTTTAATTTGATTGTTAAATTTTTTTAGAGTAGGTATGACATAATGGAAAACAAAACACCTTCCAATTAGAAACTTGTTTTTTTTAATTAAAATTAAATCCTCTTTAAATCTTTCAAAACAAAAAACTTTCATTTTCTCAGGTTTCTGGGCAGAACTTCCTTGGAAAAATCATATCCATCCTGTGTTTGTATGTATTTAACAAACAGATATAGCACACAGAGATATCACCAGTAAAGAAACATATGGGGGTGTGTTATCTAGGAAGGGAATTAAGAGCTAGGGTCAATATTAACTCTAGAACCTACTAAAGCTTGATAGTTTCTATGCAACAAAAAAGGCTAGAATTACATTATTAGTTTGGGATTTCCAAGGGCTGACTTTACAAAGTAGGTCCATCTAGGGAGGAAAATGTCCACTTATTGAGGTACTGACCATCTAAAGTTTGGTAGCTTTTGCTTATGAGAATAAAAAGAAACTTCTGGTACAGTTAATAAATTTGAAAGTGTGAGTCTGCTTGTGGTGGTGTTTCTTTGGTTTGCTTTGACTTCAGAACTTTCAGTATTAAACGGTCATGTGTGATTGTCAACGTGGAGGTGAAATATGGGAGACAACTCTGCAGAACACTAGTACCTTTCACATGTGTTCTCAAGAAATTACATGATCATCATCCTTAGAATAACTGATGTCTGGGAAATGTAATGGTTCATTGCATAGCAAATTGGGGTGAATAATGATTCCAGATTTCCTCTTTCATGAGGCAATGTAAGCTACTATTCTGAGTTCTGGGGAAAGATATACCAGGCTACTTGGTATTTGTATTGGTGAACGTGTCTTTCAAGTATAAAAATTGTTTGAAACATTACATGTTCTAAGCTTAGTTCACCTTGATAAGCTACTCTTATTTGGTGACAAACCCTGGTTCATAACACATTTTTTTGCAGATTATTTTTTCAGAAGAGCAAAATCATTTGTGAAGAGGTCTTTTCATGCTCTAAAAAGTTCTAAAAACACAGCAGTAAACAAAGTGGCATGCTTATATTTGAATTCCTACTGTATTTAAAAGAACAAATCTAACATTATAAGGTATAATTTGAAAAATAATAATTCAGGTTTTTGGGATCAGAAAGAAGATATCAATTGATAAGCATCTCAAAAAATTTTCAGTCCAATCTTTGAAAGTATCATTTATTTGAAATGCTACCAATCCAATGCGACTATAAGAGCTAGAGTTAGCAACGGACATGCCAGTTCACTAAAACAGAAAGGAAAATAAAACAAAAATTAGTCCTTTCATGCTGAACTCTAGAACCAAGCAGTGGTCAGCTAGATAGGTCGTATCATAGACACATGCGGTGCGCTTTGTATTTTTTTGCAGAAAAAACCCACCAAAGCCAGGGTCAGGTCACTTTTTTGAAGACAGTGCCACTTTTTCTTCAAGGTTACACCTACTACCTGGAAAAAGTCATGATACCCATGTTAGTGCCTACTAGCAACTTTTGGCTTTTGAGCTAATACCCCACAATCCTCACTGTGCTACACATGGTACAGTTTGAACAGAAGGGGAGGGGGGGTCGGCCACAGAGGCAGGTCCATGCGTGCCAAGTCTAGGGAATCCACTGATATATCAAAGCAAGGTTTCCCCAGACCCTTCTGCCTCCTCCACCTGCTGCCCTCCAGCCAAGCTGTGTTACTTCTGTTCACCACTTAGCTTTTGAGATCATGGTCCTAGGATTTAGAACGTGGCTGATAATTGGCCAGGCAAGTCATAAAACTACTAAACTTTGCTTATCAGCAGCTCTGCAGGGCTGACAGTAATACTGCCTGTGCACATGCCTTTATTGAAGTCAGGGGCTTAACACATTGAAAGAAATATATATATATATATGCATACTTATTCAGTCTCCAAACCCAGTTTTCTACACTTAACTGCACTAAAGGATCAATCCTGACTTAGAATTGCAACAACATGCAGACAACACAGACAAATGTACTCTGTGCACTCAAACTAGACATTGTTTATCTGATTCCCAACTGCACTGAGCCTGTCTGCTTCCACTTCAATAACAACAGCAGTGAAGTTTTAGAAGTTGATTATCTCTTTATGACAGCTCCCAGCAATTATTTCAGCCTATTTCTTTTCATGTCATATGTGAAATGTACTTTTTTCCCCCTCTCTACTTCCTTGTTGAATTTCTTGAGATATTTTTGACTGGAAAACAATGTCAGCAAAAGAAGTACTTTTTTTTCCCTTAGTGCTTTGCTGTGGAAAATTCCTTGATCTTTCTCTGTTTCTTTCATGATTCATTTCTTCACCAAATGGCATTTATCAAATGATAGCCTTTCTAATGAATGATTTTTTTTTGAGAACAGGCTTTATAACTTCTGTGAGAAAAGCAGGCATACACCAGCAAACAGGGGGGATGGCAAGTCCTATAACATCTATTATTTAGACAAACCCAATTCTGGCTCCCTTCTTTTCCTTTTGTTGATATGGAACAGAAGTAACAAAGGAGAAAACATTGGATGTCACAGGATGATCTCAGGCTGGAGAGGCAGCAGACATCCTCTGATGAGGGGCTGCTGGCTAGTCTTTGTCTCACAGGGAAGGGAGAGATCTATTGAGAAGAGCCTTCCATACACACTCCACTCGAGTCTTAGGCATTTGATATCATAACTCTGCATGTACTTCTGTCTTCATCACAGAGTTGGGGAAATGAAAGCTCAAAAATGGGGCGAGCCTGACAACCTGTGCCAGGATGAGAAGGACAGACACTGAGGTTACTCAAAATGCACCAAAGCAGAAATCCAGAAGTTGCCGAGAGCTCACCACTAAAATAGACTTAAAATATACCCACCAAGGCTTAGGGAAATTTGCAGACAAGGAGGTGGAAAGATTATAAGAGCCACAGGGTGGGAGGGAATATCCAGAGGCATTGCCCACTCCTCCCTACAGTGACTGACTGCTGCTCTCACAACTCATAACCCCATGGTGAATACCAGAAATCCCACTGAGGCCCCTCATTGGAATGGGGGCAGGGAGGAGGATCATTGTGGTACCAATTCATGATTTGTCCACACAAAATCAATGAATAAGTGAATAAATAATGAGGTAATTTGGCGAGAGCCCCCAAACCACTTGAACAACCAGACCCCCTGTCATGGCTATAACTAAGCCTTCCTGCCACACCTGATTCTCTGGTTGAGGGAGGCTGGGGGTTCTCCCTCACCTCTTCCATGGATCACCACAAATGGCTATATCCATTAAACTTTAATTAGCAGTCACTTCTGAGGGAAATCATGCAGATCAGACATAACCAAGCTATTTGGATTTTTTTTGGATTTTTGCTTTAAAAATTTTCTAGTGTGTGTGTATGTATGTGTGTTATAGCATCTGTGTTGTGGGATGTGATGTGAAGTTTGTGTAGTATGTACACGTATATGTGCATGTGCCCAGTGGTGCATGCATGGGGAGGCCAGAATAGAACATTGAAAGTCCACCTTTATTTTGTCTGCCTTTTTCCCTGAGATGAAGTCTCTCACTCAACTCAGAGTGGCCATTTTTGTGTTTTTTAAAAATTTATTTTATTTTTTTTGTCTGCAAGCCCAGAGATTTTCTAGTTTCTGCCTGAGCCCTATCACCCACTTCTCTGCCTCAGGGCTAGGGGTTACCCAGCTATTACAAGATGCTGCAGAATCAAACTATGGGATTCACTCTCTCTGGTCCTCTCCGACCCACATGCACAACTGGTCTTAACAACTGAACCATCTCTCCAGCCCCTGATTTTTTTAAACAGGTTCTCACTTTGTAGCCCAGATTAGCCTGGAAATCACGTTATAGTCCAGGCTGACATGGAACTTTCCTGCCTCAGCCTTCTGAGTACAAGGATTATGGGTGCACCGAGCCACCATGCCCAGCTTGCAACATTTTTAAAGAAATTTTGTCTTTTTCCATTCTGGAAGAATTAAGTCATACATAATTTCACTCCGGAGCGCACTTCTAACAGAATGTTTTTGTTTCTTTTAATTCTGGAAAAACTAATTTAGGCATTTCATGTATATAACCTTTCCTAAAGATCTTAGTGACTCTCTATGTGTTTGTATCTCCCTAGCTCTTCCTAAATGTTAACTAAATGCCATTATGCTGTCTTCAAGATTTTCTTGAGATCTATTTTGGGTGCATAAAACACAAGTACAGTCTACAGTTGCAGAGCTCATTTGTAATCAATTTTCTGGTTTCAGACTGTGTTCCTGCTACCATTTAATTGGTGATTATAAGAGCATTTCTAGTCTCAATATCTCAACAATAATCTAGAATCATTTCTTTGGAGATATTAGACAGAAGAAATGGAAATAGAGGAAAAGTGAAAGATGACACACTAGCTTACTCACCTTAAACATATGAATTTAAAGAATAGCTTTCTTTTTGATTTTATAAATCAATACATATTGTTGTCAAAAATTAAGACAGAAATGGAAAATTGAAAAATCCGACTCCTTTTTTTTGCACTTTTCCCAATATTATATTCTTACCATATTAGAAATGAAAGTTTTTGGTGAATGTTTTAAGTCATATTCAAGCTTATAAACACAAGTCTATTATATCTAATTTTTCCCATATCCGTATATGTACAAAATACTTACCATCTACATAGTTTATTGACATTTGAAATAAAATGAAACTCAATTTTGCATGTGCTAGACAATTATATAGCTCACAAATTCAGCATCCTTAGGAGACTGGTCACAAAGGGGCTAATTTCTGATGGCTGTTCTTTTCTGAGCCTAGATAACCTTCTTTCACTTGGGAAGTAAATGTCACAGTGAGTGTCACTGTCTCTTCAGACTCCGACACTGGAAAAGGTCAGGGCATGCTTCCCAATGGCCTCTAAGCACTGGCAATCCTGCCTGTCACTTCTGCCCTTGTCCAGCTAAAGAGTGTTGCTGTAGATCCTCTCAACACTGTTCATGGTTTAGGACAGGCTGATTCTCTGGTACCGCATTCCCCACTCTCACACTATCCTTCATAAAGTTTTAGAAATGGAACTAAATATGGACACATTGGTTCTTGTTTCTCAATCATTCTCTCTCTCTCTCTCTCTCTCTCTCTCTCTCTGGTGTGTGTTTATGTAGTATATGCACACTTCTGTTGTATGCGGATGTGTGCATCCTTTTATTATATGTGTGAGCATGTGTGCAGAGGCCAGAGGAAGATATCAGGTGTCCCTATCACTTTTCAGTTTTACTTTTCTGAGGCAGAGTCTCTCCTTGAACCAGGAGCTCCCTGGTTTTTGGTTTAACTGACCCAGTGATTTCCTTTCTCTGCCTCCTTCAGGGTTGGGGGGGGTCACAGGGACGCATAGTCATGCCTGGCTTTTTACATGGGTTTTGGAGATCAAATTCAGGTCTGCATGCTTGTTTAGCAAGTGCTCTTATCTGCTGACCACCCACCTCCCCAGCCCATTTCTAACTATCTTGAAGGAAACTCAGACGTAGTTATAAATAATTGGGAACTAAGGACAGAGATTCATATACAGAGCTACTATAGTGAATTCTCCATTGTGTCAATGATCTGTTTGTAGTGGGAAATTATGTAATTTCTGATTTCTTGATAACTATACTCATGTTATAGCAAATGAATTGGCATTATCTATTTTCAGTAATGACATAGAATACTTTATGAGAAAGTCTTTTCATTGATTATGTATTTCTCCCCATACCTTTATATCATTTATCTCCTCCAGTATTGCCTTCTCTCTCTCTCTTATTATTTCTTTTTCTGGTGGGGCAGGCTTAAGTAGGTACTTCTCTAAACTGTCACCTTTCAAGGAAGATTAATGAGGAGTGACTTTAGTTACACCCTACTGTATAACTCCTGTGTCTTCAAGCTGTGTTATTATATTGTTGCCCCTTTGTTTTGACCTTGCGGCTCTAGGCGTGGTGTGAGGTTCTCTGTGGGAAGTGCTGAGAAAAAGTAAAGGATAAAATCTCCATAGTCTTGGACTGCAAGCCTCTTTTCATAGAGGTTGCTTGGATTTCAAACTCTCCTTAGGTATATTAACTCTCTTTGACCTGAATGATCACTGTAGGGTGATATTATGACTTTCACCCTGGTACCTCATACTTTTGTCTTCATGAGGCCCATTTTTCTGTAAAAATATTTGAATCACCTTTTTTGATTGTATTGCCATAAACATAAGACCAATCCAGAGAGGATGCTTTCTTACACCTTCCTTATTGTGAAGTCATCATTGCAGGCTTCTGATTTTAAGAGATGCTACAGTAAAAACCCTTTTATAAGCCCTTAGAAGTTCCATGAGCCCTATACACCGAGACCCCTGTGCCTAGCAGATATGTTGCCCCTCCTCCTCCTCCTCCTGGGTTGGCATTTTCTTAGACCAATGTGTCATTTCCACTGCTCTGGACTGTCCTCTGTATGACCTCCTTTGGAGGCCCTGCTACTCTGCTCTGACATTCCCTTCCAAAGGCCTTTGTGGAGTAGCTAGTCCTCTTGATGCTTCTGCTAGGGACTCACAAACCATACTGGAGGCCCACTCATAGCTTTCATCCCAGAGTCTGTAAAATATGCTTTCAAATGTGTGTCCACATATGGAAACATGCATACACTCATACACATACACATGCCGAAAAATACACTGTAAAAAATGTGATCCACTTAGGGTTAAGGTAGAAAACAGATTAGTTAAGATACTGATGTCATATAATGTGTCCAACTTTGACAGACAGTGATTCTGAATTAATGGAAAAGTTTTAATTAGATATTTAAGAAACTTTGTATGTATACATAAAAAATTCATTAAAATTAATGAAGTGTTATAAGGTGCTTAAAATTAGCTCTGAAGGACACAGGATACTTTTTTAATTAACTAGATCCATGTGTTTCCACACAGCTTACCATTTGTTTGTTCTGTTGAGAAGGTTAAACACAGTCCCTGAGTTCCTCCCACCCAATCCCAAGGATTACTTACCCCGCTGGCTCCAAGCATTCTCTCCACAGATGGCTAAGGTAGCAACACTAAGTCCTCATTCACCTGAATTAGTGAGGCTTTCCTATCAGGTTTTCTCCCACCCATGTCCCTATAAGTTCCCTATAAGTTGCTTTGTAACTACATCATCATATGGGTGAACTCTCTCTCTGTCTCTGTCTCTCATTATTTCTGTCTCTCTAGCTCTATCTCTCTATGGGTGTGTGTGGAAGTACATGTGTGTGCTAGTATGTGTGGAGGATAGAGGTTGATGGACATCTTCCCAAATGGCTTTCCGTGCTATTTGTGAGCAAGTCTTGCACCAAGTGTAGAGTCACCAATTCAGCTAGACTAGCTAGTCAGTAAACTCCAAGGATTCTCCTGTTTCCACCTCCCCAGAGCTGGGATTACTATATTACCCTGTCATGCCCAGCTTTGACATGGGCGTTAGGGATCTGAATTCAGGTGTGGTAAGTACTTGACCCACTGAGCCATTTCCTCCTCCCCTGAAATGTTTTTTTCCCTAAAATAGCTTTATTTGAGAGGAGAGATAGATGGATGATAGATAGATGATAAATAGAGAGATGGGCATGCCAGGACCTCTTGGGGATATCAACAAACTCCGATGCATGTGTTGCTTTGTCTATGAGGCTTTTTTGTGGGTACTGAGGAATCAAACCTGGCCCATCAGGCTTTGCAAGCATGTGTCTTTAACCACTGAGCAATATCTCTACCCAACCATCCCCATGAGTTCTTTTTAATGCACCTGCAAACAACTTTTTCTAGGTAGGGTGGGCTGGCTTAAAATATGTTTTTCTTTTGACTTAGATAGAAGCAACACATCCAATAATTACAAAATAAACGTAGAATGGGATGTTTTGTGTAATAAAGCACAAATCCATTATATTTTGAGAGGGTATTGATAATTGTTTGAAATCTGTACCCTAAAATGTAAGCCCAGCTCATGATTGGTATGACTATTTTTGATTCCTTGTCAAGTATCACAGATGATTTGCACATAGGCACCTTTTGGGTAGGGGATTAATTTTACGAAAAAAAGAAGATGGTTAAAACCACAAAGTCTTAAAGGTTAGTTTTTTTCTTCTTGTCAGAAAACCTGCATCCCTATCTCAGTGCATGCACTCTTACTTGTCCAAATCCATGGGCATCCCAACACCCAAGAAGAACCAAAGTGTCAAGTCATTCATCACCTGCACAGGGAGTTGCCGAGACTCCTGGATCAAAGATGCTTGATCAGAGGACGAGGTGGTCATTGCCTCTTTCCAAAGAGCACTTGGGGTCTAGTATCTGTGTATGTAGGAGCTGGTATAGTTCACAGAATCTCACCATCGAGAAGAATGGTGGTTAGGAAATGGAAGAAACCATGTATGAAGACTTTATTCCTTTTTTATTATATTATTATGTATTTTATATAATTGACATATCCAAAAGTAAGTATAATGTGTAAGAGTTCTTATAGGAAAATATCTCGTCACACCATGAAAATATTTCTGTGGTTGCTATGGTCACCTATGGAACACTTTACTCTCAGTGATGACACACAATGCCCAAACTTCTTATTCTAGCGAATAAACTATGCACAGCAAAGAACAAGTCACAAGGAAGAATTTCACCCTACCAAAGTGAGGCCCTTTAAAATGTTGGAGGTTGTGATCTTGGAGCAAAGAGATTGAACTCTCTCTCCTGGAGCATATGAAAGAAGTATATGTTAATTATATGGCTAACAAACTATGGAATTTGAGATAGAAAATTTACCAGGATGTTGTATGGAAGGAAGAATGACACCATGTTTGTCTCCACTTTAGAGGAGCCCTGCTGACTGTTCACTTGGAACTTGTTTTCAGGCAAATTCTATTACTAACTGATGATCCAGAATTGTGGTCCTGGAGCCTGAGTGTTCAGTTTTGTGGCTTTCCTTGTTTTATGGGAAATGTGTTTTTGTCCGTTTGTCCTCTAGTGACCCAAATGTCTCAATTTTGTGATAGAACTTAGGGAGAGTAAATTTCATATTAAATCCATAAGCTACTTGACTTCACTGAGATGGCTTCAAGAGAGAAAGTGAGGCTTTGAGAATACCAAACCTTATGTATGCATCTGACTCTGGCACCTTTCCTCCCATCATAGTCCCCTGGGAACACTGACAATGTGTGACTTCGCTTCTCAGGTGAATATTCTCTTTGATCTTATGATGAGTTTGGGACATCACGGAGAGATTACGCAGCTGTGAGACACAGTACATGGGCAGCCATGTGGCCAAGTGATGACCAGTTACAGGTTCCAGTGGGAGAAAAGAAAGATGACCACGGGTGCTGCTTCACCATGGCCACTGGAGTCACCGAGGGAGTTTCAATCCCAGATCTGCTTTTTACAAATATTCTTCCTAAGCCTCCATTGGACCTTTCAGAAATATAGAATTGTTATGTACTTCAAACGTTATGTTAAAATGACATTGCACAAATCAAGACACTTCCCACAATGGAAATTTTAATTTCCATATTGGAAATGTTAATAAATATAGACTATAAATTTATTGCTGAGTTCATGGACTATTGCCCTATAAAGATGCAATGACATACAGAGATAGTATTAAGCCATGGAACAAACAGAATAGTTCAATTCTCTTCTCTATGGCATTTTATTATCCAAATATATACAACATAACCAATTCCACTATATGGTTATATATTTTCAGTTTTTGGATATTATAGAAAACGCCATAGTGACTTTGAACTAAGAAGCCACAGTGAATAAGAGAAACCAAAATAGAGATGTGGAAAGAGACGTGAATACCAGCAGCAGAGGCAGAGAATAATCAGAGTGTGGAGAAAATATCAGATCCATGAGCAAGTTAAACAGAAGTTCAATAAGCAAACACAAGGTTGTGGTGAGTAAAATTACACACAACTTATAAGACAGAAATCAAGGATGAGAAGCAAGATCAGGATGCCAAACTTATCCACCAGTAGGTAATGGAAACCAGCTTCTAACTCAGCTATGAGCTGAGTTGTGTCCTTTAAAATTTATCTGTGAGTGGCCTAAACCCTAGTATCTCAAAATGTGACAATATTTTTATCTGGATCATTAAAGAGCCAATTAAGTAAAAAGGAGGCTTAGGGCTAGATGTTAAGCCAATATGACTTGTAGTCTTTTTATTTCTTGTTTAAATTAATTTTTTGGTTAGCATACAAAGTAATGGGTTTCATCAGGGAATGTTCATACATATGTGTTATTATACTTTGTCCTCATTCACTCCCCTATTCCACTGCGCACCACTGTTTCTTCCCCCAAACACCTGCTTCTGCTTTTCTACTACATGTATTTCTTTACCCTCTCTCAACTCTTTAAGATTTCTTCTTCCTTTCCTGTGATCTCTGTTCTTATTTTGTGCCTATAATCACACACACATAAATACACACATATATAATTTTAGCTTCCATATAAAAGAGAAAACCTATGGGATAACAACTCATGGTTTGCCCACTAAATAATGTAACTCATTATGGACAATAAATTTATATTTAAAAAAAAAAGAGAAAACCTATGGTGTTTGCCTTTTCAAGTCTGGCTTATTTAACTTGATATTAATTCCTGTTGCATCTATTTTCCTATAAATGAACGATCTTCCTTTTTGGCTGTATAAGATTCCACAGTGTATGTACTACATTTTTAATCTATTCATCTGCTGATGGACATCTAAGCTCATTCCATCTCCTAATAGCTATGAGCAAGGATGTACAAGGAGAGAGACCTCATGAGAAACCATTCCTGCCACACCTTGATCTCAAACTCCCAGACTGGGAGAAGTTATACTGCTTCTATCACACCAATGCAATCACGGCGTAACCACTCTGTATTCCTAACTCATTTAGTGTTTGCTACCTGAGTCCTAACTCCAAAGACTGACAGGGAGAACTTATGCTTCTCAGGTAATGCTCCAAAACAACTTCATAGATACTGAAAAGTAGGAGTTTTGAACCCTTCATTACCTGGAATGGACTCCTACTTGTTAGGAAGAGTTTCTCAAAGGACAGCTGAGGACTGCAACTATATAGGGAACTGCCCATGGATGTGGTGCTGACTCAAACTGAAATGAGCCACATGACCAAGAGGTTACTAGTGATAATCATTTTAAAATTTCTAAATCTGAATGTTTCAACAAAGTTGCTTCTAACTAGAAATCTACTAAATTGAGTCCATTTAAAACAGTTCAGTTAGTTAATAATATAAGAGTTAGTAAAAGTATGTAATTGATAATGTACATAAAAACAGAACAATAAAGATCTGGAAGGTGCTTATGCACCATAGGTAGCTTTGGTATATTTTACAAAATGTTTGCTAAGTTCTCTGCAGCTTGCTGTAGGGCAGAGCTGATAACTTGTCTGTGGCTGTCAGACTCAGCCCGGCTTGTTCAGTATGAAGACATCAGCCTACAATGATGTCCACAGGGGACTTTAAATGTATTAGAACTCCTGGGGCCCTCAATGTTTTGCAAGCAAGTGCTGAGCCATTTTTCCAGCCTGAATGTTTCCCTTTCAATTATCACCATAAACCTGTAATTCCCGTGTCTATTGGTATGTACATGATGTACTCATTCTTTTTATGTTTCTCACAGATGATCTGGCAATAAACATGGTCCTAATTAGTTCCAAACATTCTACACTTGTAACATCAATGGATAGCTGACATTCACTCCCAGAGAACGCACTAAGTACTTTGCAATGCAGAAGGACCCGAGTTCGATTCCCCAGTGCCCATATAAAGCCAGATGCACAAGAGGGCATATGTGTCTGGAGTTCATGCTGTGCCCATTCTCTCTCTCTCTCTCATAAATAAATAAAATATATTTTTAAAAAAAGACAAAAATGATGGGCTGGAGAGATGGCTCAGGGGTTAAGGCACTTGCCCCGGTTCAATTCCCCAGGATCCACACAGGCCAGACCCATAGGGTGGTGGCCCTGATGCTCTCTCTGTCTCTCTGTCTCTCTCTCTCTCTATCTCTCTGCTTGAAAATGAATAAATAAAATATTTAAAAAATTTAAAAAAAGACAAAAATGTGGGGCTGGAGAGATGGCTCAGTGGTTTAGGTGCTTGCCTACAAAGCCTTATGACCTGGGTTTGATTTCCTAATACCCACATAAAGCCAGATGCACAAAGTGGCTCATGCATCTGGAGTTAAGTTTAGCAGCTATGGTGTTTTTCTTATTCTCTATTATCTCTCTCTCCCTCTGTGTCTACATCTGTCTTGTTGCAAATAAATAAATAAATAAATTCCCCTTAATTCTCTCCCAAGCTATACTCAACATCCATGAAGCTGCACTGAGGGGGAGTAGAAGACTCCAGATCCCATGTCTGCATTGTGTTCCCTTCCATATCCTGTGCTCATGTTCTTAGAGGCTGTCCATTCAAACCAGAGGAGAAGGGAAGCTTCTGCTTTACCCACGTACCATGATATTCAAGTATCTATGAGCTCTAAGTTGTCGAGGGGTGCTCAACACAGCTGTGTGTAGCAACATGGCTTTCTGTGTGTGGCTGCTGAGGTTAGGTGTGGCCTATGCTGACAGAATGAAGGACTTGGAGGTAGAAATGGGGGTTTGACCACAACACTTTCCTTTCTTGTGTAACCTTGGATTTTCTCTAAGCTGGGCAGCAGGGATGATGCCAAGAATGACTTCACTGACTTCTCAGGTTTTGTGAGCACTGCAGATAAGGTAAGTAAGGGTGACCATTCAGTATGCTCAAATAATGCTATAAATCAGCACATTCCCATTATCTGAGTAAATTATTTTTCCATATGCACCGAGGAGCCCACAGTATCTGAAAGAACTATTTATTATTTTGAAATAGTAATCTGATAATGTTAGGATAAAATGAAATGAAAAAGTTAATGGACTTCCTCTAATAATAGAAATCTGAGGAGAGACTGGATCTGGCCTGTTGTACCTGCAGGTGCAAAACTCCAAGGCACCATATGCTTGTTATTGAATTCACAGACTGTTTCATGAGCTCCAGGATTGTCAAATACAGAGCCACGTTAGCAAATTTATGCAATCAAAGTTATATAATCACAATAAAATGATGACTTTCAACTTTCAAAGTCTAAGAATTCAGCACAGGAAACTTTAATATCACTGAAACATGATCAGTAGTTCCAAAAGTGTATATTTCTACTAATTAGTCATTGGTTTGACTGATGGGTTACAAGCAGGCATTAGCTTCAAATCTTGTTTTTCACTCTGAAGAGTCAGCACTGTTGTATGTGACCTTTTGTTCACAGGTATATTGGGTCATGGCTACTCTTTTAGGCATTAAGTATGACTGCATATGTCTCCTGTACTGGAAATATGTCCACATGTTGTGTTCTAAGCCACCAAAATTATCAGCAGAAGGGAAATTTGATCGTATTAATTTTAAGTTGCTTATGAATTTTTCAACTGAATATCAATGCATTCCCTCCTAGTCCCTACCTTCTAACCCACAGATATGTATCAATAGAAATTAGCATTTCAAACAGCTGTGAATTGAACTTATTTCAGTCTGATAAATAATGCATTATGACCTTTTGGGTCCCCATATAAAGGCAAGTACATGATTCTGAGATTTTTATTGGATAAGCTGAAATTGATGACAATTCTAGGTAGATGCTATGCATATAGGAAAACCCCTCTAACTTTAAAATTCTAGCTGTTTCCATATTAACATATTCTATTTTTAATTTTACTTTTGTACATGTGTGTATTCATGTGGGTGCTCATGAATGCCTGTGTGGAGGCCAGAAGATGACCTCCGGTGTCAACCTCAGGAATGCTACCATTTTCACAACGGTTTCCCAGTAGCCTAGAGCCCACCAATCAGGCTAGACTAGCTGGCCACCAAGCCCCAAGGAGCCTCCTGTCTCTGCCTCCTCAGCCCTAGGATTACAGGTTTATCCACATCCTATTTTTTTTTACTTGGATATGAGGGATTAGGTCCTCATAATTTGCACTGAAAGTACTTTACTGAATGAGCTATCTTCCCAGCCCCTTAAGTTTTGAAAGTTTCTCAGGAAATAGTCTTACCTTCTCTACTTAAACTATTCCTATACCTATAGTATTGAAAAAAGACTCAAAATGGTTTTATCTTACTAAAATTTCTCTCTCTAAATACTAACATTTGTTCCAACTTCTCTTTTTATTCCATGTACAATATCATATTATTGCTTCCTAATCATTTATCACGTGTCCAAGCACAATAAGATAATAAACTAAATCAATGTTTTTTTTTTTTCTGAGAAATATCCTATCTTGGAAAAAAAAGGCCTTTAAGCAAGCTCATTTGATTCTAAAATTTTATTCTGTCCCACAGGAAGGATAAATTCAGCTCTATGTCTGACAACTACATCTGGGGGAATCTTCCAGCCAGGACAGGTAAAACCAAGCAACAGCCCCAAGGCCCATGGTCCCTTCAGTTTTCAATGAAAACACTGGGTTTTGGTACATTGCACTGTAGGAAGATATATTAGCATGCATAAGGGAGATTTGCCACAGAAAATGTGTTTTTTTTTCAGTCTTGATGTGCTGAAATATCTGTTAATTATGAAACTGCAACACTCTACAGTGTGCTCTATCTTAAACACTGCTCTTCACTAGAGTACGAAACCCAAAGACTTCCTTTTAATCTCTTACACTTATGCGCTTTCTCCAAATGGTACATCCAAGTTTACACAGGGTCAGTTCCTCCAAACATCTAGGTCCCATTCTTCTCCTTATGGCAGCCCAGCTGCTTTAGATAAAACTAATATGTTTTATGAATGGTTTGTTTCACAGTATGGTATAGAAAGTTATATTCATTTTCTGGTCTTACTTTCATTGATAATAAATGTCTTTTTAAAAATCACATTTCAAATTTGTAAAAGATTTTGTTACTTGAATAAACTCAATTTACATTATTGTAGACTTTCTATGTTCAAGTCATCAGAATTTAGAATTTTCACAATGATTGTTCTACATAACTTTCCTTAGAGCTTAGAAAACAAGTTGGTGAGTAGGTGTAGAGTTTGACATTTTCTTTAAAAGGTAAAAATGAAGTTGTTTACACTTTTTCCTCATTGAGAAAAAAATGCTTATTTTTTAGAGAAGGTTAAATTGGGAATAGAAATGCATGACTTGAATTTGGATATTTCGACATCATAGTGGTTTCAGTGACAGTAATTAAAGAAAAACTATATCACAGTAACAAAGAAAGCTATAACTTAGATAATTTGTATTCATCTTTTATGCAATTTATTATCTTTCTTATTAGGTCTTTTGGAATTGTAGACTCTTGTTTTCCCTTTAAGTTCCATATAGGTCTGTGATTTTCTTTTTAAGTTAAACCATATCATAGAATGTTACTGAAGAAGGAGGGCTTCATGTCTTAACCCTGGTGAGGCCTGTAGGGCCCTCCTCCATGCCTTTCTCCCTGCTCTCCTCACTACACCATGTCTAAGGCTTAAGTCAGGGTGTTTTTGTCTCTGTAGAGGCTGCTTCCTTGATTCACATTTCTCTTCCCCTCACAGCTACTCGGGGAAGTCCACTTACTCGTCCAGATTCAGTTCCTTGGCTACCTTCCCTTGCTGAGTTCTAGACTGTGATCCCATTAAGGTTGGACATTGGGTCTCATTCTGTTTGGTGTTGCCATGAACACAAGGCTTTGTGGGTACAGAGGTGTTCGAAGAAGGTTGGGTGATCCGGACAATTGAATAAATGTATGGATAGATAGACAGATGGTGTATTGTTCCACTTGCCGCAGACTTTGTGAGGTTTCATAAAGTGAACATAGGCTACAGAAAGATAACATGCTCTCCCTTTCCAACTCCCCCATCACCCCAGGCAAAGGCTAGGGTAGGGATGGCTCCTTGTAAGAAGTAGATGAGTCCTTCCATTTGTTGAGGAAGAGGCTGATAAGAGGCCATGGCACAATCAGGGACTTTAAAAATGTTTTCTAGAAAGAATTTGTGAAGGCAATTGGGACTCCATTTGCTATGGGATAAAGTAGAGTAGTAAGGTGGAGGAGGAAAACCTAGCAGTGTGGAGGAAGAGAGAATGAAGATCACCAAAAATACTCTACAGAATTAAAATAGAGGAGTGTGTGTGGGGTGGGGGCATTTAGTCCTCTCCCTTGTCCTCCTCCTACTTCCACTCATCTCTCTAAACCTCCAGGGACATCTGCTGGAGACACAAACATCTGTAACATGCAATCTTCCTGTTTCCAGTTGGGGAATGGAGCCAAGTTCTGGGCTCAGACTGACAAAATGTGGAGAAATAGAACAATATAAAAAAGTGACTTCTGTGTATGTTTTGTTAATTGTCCATTAATGAGGAGTTCAGAAAAGTACCTGGCCCAGAGATGGCACAGCAACACGGAATTGTTTGTTTAATAACTTAAAAACAATCCACCAACAACCCTGATGAAGCAGAAACAGAAGTCCAGAGCCTGAGAGGTTAGTGTCTCCACAGTCCACAGGACTTTCCCAAAGTGTTACTAGGTGGGGAGGTGTCGACCCCACAGTGTTAGAGGGGACAGTCAATCTTATCTTCATCCTAAAACCCAGATGGCATAAGGGTTAAATAAAACCACAGCGAAGAAGCTATAATAAAAAAAAATTGCCTCAGGAAGGATTCATACTTTCAAGTTCAGTGATACTGAGACCTACACAAAATAACTTAGTGAAGAGATACAGGCAGAACACTCACCCATTTTTTGAAGATTATTGGAAAAAGTTGAAAATAGCAGTGGTTTTTTCTATGTGAAAATAGTGATTATGTGTTCTGCCTGGGGGAAGGTCAAGAGTGCTTTCTGATGTTCTGAGTTAGTCGATTTCCTGGACAATATGAGAATAAGGGCAGCAAAGGGGCAGCCAGGATGAAGTTAGCCAGGGCATGGCTGGTTATTAGATGCTCTGACTTGAAACCTCTAAGAGTACAATGTGTCCTTTTTCAATGTATAACAATGAACACAGTAATGTCTACTTTGGAGGAGAGGGCAGACTTACATGACAAGTGTTCTTGTCTGGAGAAGAGATGAAGACTGTGGTGTCTAGATAGTGAAAATAACTGCCAAGATGCTATGAAGCATGTCGTGGTTAGTTTCCAAATGTGACCCAGAACATCTTTCAAGTAGTTAAAATCATGCCCAGGCTTGACAGAGAAATATTTGAAGCCCAGATAGAAAACTTGCCCAAAGATAGACAGTAACTAATGGTCGTAATGGCGGCAGTAGTAGAGTTAATCTTCCATGGTCTGTGTGGGAACCTCCATGGTATCTGTGTTGAACACCCACAATACCTGTCTGTCCCTCTGTGGCATCCTCCTTGGTGAGCAGGGGTCAAGACAGCAGCTATAGGGCTGGAGAGATGGCTCAGCAGTTAAGGCACTTGCCTCCAGTGCCTAAGGCCCCGGGTTCAATTCCCCAGGACCCTCATAGGCCAGACCCACAAGGTGGTGGCCCTGGTGCGTTCTCTCTCTCTCTCTCTCTCTCTCTCTCTCTCTCTCTCTCTCTCTCTCTCTCTCTGCTTGAAAATGAATAAATAAAATATTTTTAAAAAGACAGCAGCTATAGTGCCGTCTGACCATGAGAATGACAGTCACTGGAGTTCTGGAGATCCTGGGACATCTGAGCCTGACTGCATTCATATTTCCGCTCAGCCTCTCTATTCCAACTCGCACACCCTTGGCAAGAAATACCCACACAGCTGGACTGGATTCGTAAGATGTTTTTATTTTTTGCCTCATTAAATTCTAGTTTCCTTTGAGCAATATGTGTTTTCTTCCTATACAAGCCCAGCAATCATTTAAGAAAGAAGGCATCTCAGAGAAGCACTTTGGGAAAAGGCTTGGGAGTAGGGAACAAAACCATGCCACGTCTGCTTTATAGAGCACCACACTATTCTCCCTCCTCTACACCCCACATCCCAGCTTCTGCAGGAAGTTCTCTCTAAAGCTAGCTGGATTTATAAACTTCTGTGATTGGGAGTTGTTGCTAATAACATTGAAGAGCACAAGTCATCTCATCTAGTCAACAAAATATTGTTGGGTATTTTACCAGGATAGGGAGCAAATAAGATAGACAGACATGAGCCTCCTGGAATTTAGGAGTGGAAGAGATGACCGAAATCGCACACAAATGTTCTCAAGCACGATGCATGCCCTCCAGAGAAGACAAGAGCAGGATAGAAGATAAATACTTTCTCCTTTCTTTCCATGTACCAGCAGAGTAACTTTTCTTGATTGTTCAGTGTGTCTTAAGAATGTGGAAGCTTCCCTGATCTTAGATCTCATGCATGTCTGCTTGAAGGTCAAAATGTTCACTGAAACCATTATAACCCAAGCAGATATTATTTACCTCATCAAAAGATCTTCATAATAGAGCTGGGGAGATGGATCAGTGGGTAAAATGCTTGCCACACAAAGGTGAAGATCTGAGTTCAATTTATAGTACCCTGTAAAATGCTGGGTTGTAGAGGTGAGCGCCAGAGAATCCCGGGGCTCAATGCTGGCTAGTCTAGGTGAATCGGTGAGCACCAAGTTCACCAAGAGACCCTGTCTCAAAGGAAAAGGTGGGAAGTGATTGAGGAAGACACCTGACATTGACCTCTGGTCTCCACATGCATGTAAACACATGCACATGTGGATTTCCATGCACAGGTGTGCCTATACAAACATGCACACACACACACATGCATACCACACATACATGCACATACAAAATCCCCTTCACAATCCATTTAGCAAGTTCAGCCTTGTCCATAATGAAAAATGAATTCCATATTATTTCATAGAAAAAATGACTTGGATATTTAATATATTGGTAATAATTTAAAATATTGGTTATTGACTTTAAATTCCCTAAAGCAGTCAATGCAATGACTTAAAGTGAATTTTTAATTATCTCAATAATGAGACAATTGGTATAAACATTTATCCAGTGAGACTGGGTTCAAGTTCTTCCAAAGACCAGATGAGAAACTTCCACTTGTAGAAGTGTAGCGGGGTGTGATGGTCTCCAGAACATAACAGCAGTCGTCCCCAGGGAACTTGATGATCAGAATCCACAGAGTCAGAGCTCCGGGGACAGAACTGTCAAGCAAGCTGACCACCTCGGTGATTCTGAGGAGAACTGCCTCCGGTGGTGATCAAGACCCTGGGTCTGCCATTCACTGCTGTTTGATGACTTCATGACTCTCCAAGCCTCAGCTTCATCTCTACAATGGGCACAGCAGTCCCTGTCTAACTTCAACTTGACGATAGGAGTCAGTGCAACAAGGCATCAGGCATCACAGTGTTTAAAGTGTTGGAATTATTTCCAATGGAATCCAAGATATTTTTGTGTATGTGACTGGATAATGGGAGTTATTGGCCTTGTTTATTTATAGGACAGGATGTCACTGTTTACTTCTAATTGGGTGAAAGAGAGTAGGCAGCAGATATCAGATTTACTCAGGCCCCAGCCAGCAACGAAAGATGGAGGAAAACAGTGGAGTTCAGTGTACGGAACTGCTCTCAGACTTTCTCAGACTCTCTTGGTACAGAGCTGACCCAGAGCTTTTCAGTGACCTCTGAGATGAGGCCCTGCTTTGCTGCCCAGTAGACACCTGTCTCTTTAAAATTCTCACTCCAAACATCTTACGACACAGGCCATTTCTACCATGTATTATACAGGCATACGACCATGCCCTTCTTTCTCACCTACATGCCTCTTTCTTGAGACTCAGACCAAACTGACGTCATTTTCATACTTCCCTTGGCTGCTAGGATCCATGCCTGACCCCTGAGATTGGATCCATATTTCTGGAATGTCTAGATGAATGAAGGAGAACTGGGGATATAGCTCAATGGTCGAGTGCTGGCCTAGCCTGCATGATGACCTGGGTTTAATTCCCATCTCTGAAAAGTGAAGAGATGAGTGAATGAATGTTTCAAGCCTATATATACAGCTGACCTGACACAGCTCACACTCTGACCCAGCAGACAGCTCACATG
>PVHP010007637.1:0-56096 GCA_004024765.1 Zapus hudsonius | reverse complement strand
ATTCTCCATCTCTTTCCTTTTAGCCGTTTCAGTGGGTGTAAATGGTATTTTATTATGGTTTTAATTTGCATTTTTCTGACTCGTAATGATGTGGAGCATATTTTTCATGTGTATGGAACTTTGGAAGTCTTCTTTTAGAAGCAGTTTTCTACAGTGTTTTGAACATTTCAAAATCAAATTATATACATTTCCCCATTGAGGCTTTATATATTTTTGCAAAAAAATAGTTTTCAGATATATGGATTGTGCATCTTTTCTTGTATTTTATGGCTTGTTTTAAATTCTCTCAAGAGTATTTTGTGTGAACAAAAGTCTTTAATCTTAAAGATATACAAGTAGAAATTTTCAGCTGGGTATGATAGTCGCTTAACATGTGGTTTGATCAAAGTAAGTAGCTCATCTCCAATGGCACCACAACAAATAAAGATTTGAGAGAAAGGACTCTTTCTCTACTCCCATGTTCATCTGTGTTTTCATCTCAAAGCTTTGGCTTTTTTACCTTTCCTATTTAGGTTGCCAATAAAGAGCAAATTAATTTCTGTGTATGGTGTGACCCCGGTGTAGGCAGTGCAGGTTCCTTTCTCCCTTCTAATATTCTATCGCTCCAGCACTGGATTTCCTGAAAAGACCCTCCTCTCCAACTTCCACTCCAGCTTTGCATCTCTGTGGGTCTCTCTGGGATCTGTTCTGTTCCACTGATCTGTTCGTCTAGCTCTATGTCAATAGCATACTTCTCTAATTACTGTTGTTACATGAAATCCGGTTGAGAGATAGGTGTGGTAGTGCACACTTGTTATCCCAGAACCGTGAGATGCTGAGGCAGGAAGATGAAGCCAGCCTGGGCTCCACAGTGAGTTTGACCAACCTGGGCTACATAGGCAGTCTGAGACAAGCCTGGGCCAGAGTGAGTTTGAGACCAGTCTGGGATACATTGTGAGTTGAGACCAACTTGGACTACATAATGTAGTCCAAGTAATGACCTTATGAAAAATTTTTAAAAAGTTTGATCAAATATTGAATTTTTTTCCTTCCAAATTTTTCAACTTGTTTTGGAAATTTTAGGTTTTATATTTGCATATACATTTTAAAGCCAGCTTAGCAATTTCCACCAAAAAATATTGCTATTTGATTGGGGTTGCATTGAAACTCCAATTCAACTTGAGGAGATTTGATGTCTTTGTAAAACTGACTTTCAAATCCACAAATATGTCATTTTTCTCTGACAATATCCAATTATTTTAGACATACTTATTTCCTTTTAGTAGAATTTTATATATTTTTTTTAATATATATTTATTGTCCATAATGTGTTACATTATTTAGTGGGCAAACCATGCGTTGTTATCCCGAATTCCCCAATGTCTTGAAAAAACTTTTAATTGGATTTATTCCTGGACACTTATTCATTTTGCTTCTTTTAAAATCGTGTTTCCCACTTATTGGCTTCCACTATCTATAGGCACTGAATTTTGTATATTGAGATGTTATGCAGTGTTCTCACAGGCTTTGCCCACCATCCCGTTTGTTAGTTAGTGGTGTGTGTTTGTCTTCTGGATGTTCCGTATTTCCAACCACTTCATTTGTGAGCTGGACTTTTTTTTCCACTGTATTTTCTCTCATATGTATTCTTTTTTCCTGCCTCATGCTTATTTCCTAAACTTTTTTTCCATGAACTTTGAGCTTCTGTTTAATAATTCTTTCTCATTCTCTAATTTAGGAGAAATAACTTGCACTCATTTTGTGGGTACAATAAAATTCCAAACCACTCAAGTTAAGTTATTTTTATATTGTTTTTGTTTTCTAAATGATGTCCTCTATTCTCCATAGTTAGGATTTCTGCTTCCCTGCTTTTTAAAAATCTTATTCTTTTCATGAAATTTCCCTCTGATACATAGCAACCCTTAGCTATATTCATATGTAAGAAATAACTGATTAAACAATAGGACTTCTCTATTGTATGGCTGTTTCCTTTAGTCTCTTTCTTATAAAAAAAAAATCTGGTTGTTAGCCTGAGACTGAGCAGAATGTGTTACTTGCTGGCTTCTCCTGTGAGAAGTGAGGAGAAAAACTCATACATACATACATATCAGACTGTAACCCCTTCTCATTGTAAAAACGCAGTGGGACGGACCGATGTCTACCATGCCAACTTCTGTACTGGTCATGTTTCAAATGTCTCATTTCACATCACTAAAGAATAAACAGCCACCTTTGGAAAAGAATTAACAGCCTGTGCTGCTGGAATGTAATCAATATATCAGACAAAGTCACGAGCTTTAGAAGTCTGGCACAAAATACTATGGACAGAATTGCAATTCTCCATAAAATTTATATGTCAAAGTCCTGACCACTGTGTGCATATTGAGGCCAGTAAGGAGGCAGTTGTCTGGGAAAGTAGCTTAGTTGGTATAGTGCCACCTCACAAGCATGAAGACCTGAGTTCAATCCCAAAATATGTCAGATGTGGTGGCACTTGTCTATAATCTCAGTGCTGGGGAGGTGGAGACAGGAGAACCCCTGGGACTTGCTGGCTAGTCAATCTAGCCTAATGGGTGAGTTCCAGGCCAGTGAGACTCTCTGTCTCAAAAGGAGGTGGATAACACCTAAAGATAATACCTAAGTTTGCCCTCTGGCCCCCACGTGCACAGGCATACATGTTCACATGTGTGCGCTCACACACACAGGCACACCACACCACACACACACACACACACACACACACACACACACACACACACGCGCGCGCGCGCGCACACACACACACATCCATAAAACTTTTTTAAAGAGGTCATTGAGGTTCAATGAGGTCTTCAGGGTGACCTCTGATCTCAGAATTTATGTCATTATAAAGGACAGTCCTTTTTCATTCTCCTGCTCTGTGAGGACACAGGAAAAAACAGCCATCTGGAAGCCAGGAACAGAGACAAAATCCCACTGAAACCTTAATCTTGCATTTTCCAGCCTCTAGAACTGAGAGACAATAAATTCATGGATTTTTTTTTTCCTTAAAGAAAAATGGCAGGCTGCCATTCCAGGGGAGGGAAGGTATGGTAACTATTACTCAAGAATCACTTCTTCAGTGAATTCCCTTGTTTGCTGTTCCTGTCTTACAGCTTGATCCTCACACACATACTGCTGTTCATACTGTAGCAGTACATACTGTTGATTCTTTGAAGCGCCCCTGAAATATGCATACAGAATGGCTTTACCATGCACCCTCTGCTCTCAGTGGGCACCTAGCCACGGTTCTCACTTAAGTGCATCTGCTAGCCGGCTGTCACCCTGGTCTTATCTGCCTTGCTCAGTTTGCTTTTAGTGCTTATTTTTATGTAAACAGAATGAGTGTGGCATATACACATACAAGCCTATATGCATTTACATAATATGCATGTTTTTCTATGTGAAATTATACATATACACATTGTTATAGTCAGCTCCTCATTGTTTGGACAGACATCCAACCAGATAGAGCTTATGGGAGGAGAGGGTTTATTTCAGGTTCACAGAGGCCAGGAAACACCATCAATGGTGGAAGAAGCAGGCTCCCTTTCATAGATCCAAACAGAGAGCCCTCACCCACAGCACCACAAAATACCAGTAAGCAAGAACAGTCAGAGGGCAAACTGTTTTATTCCTACCTTTGAGCTGGACAGGGACATCTCTTTCACAATGGGTCTCTGCCCACTGGAGATTCAAAATTTAATCTGAATATATATATATATATATATATATATATATATATATACAAATTACCACACACTTAACTACCTTAACATGGTTTTTTATGTTAAAACATACCTATGCACAGAAGGTATATTCATGAAATATGTGTGCTTGTGTGTGTGCATGTGTTTATATTCAATCAGGCATGACTGAACAGGGAAGCTGTATTCTAAAAGTGCACTGTTATGTGATTTTGTGCTTCTGCAAACATTAGCGAGTGTACTTGGGCAAACCTAGATGGGTTTTATCTAGGCTGGATGGCATATGCTAACAATCCCTCCTCTAAAAAACCTTTTCCATGGATAGCCTAGTATTCAGTTGGGTTCACCTGACCCAAGTGTGTTGTTATTGAGGGTTGCCATGCCTCTGATATTCTCCCCTACCACAAAGACTGATACAGATGACCCACGAAGGAGGATATCCAGCTGACTGGGGATAGGGAAGGGGGCAATGAGGAATTGGGGATAACAACTCAGTAAAATTTGAGAAGTGCAGGATAAGTCTAAAAGAAAGTATTTGAGCTAACCAAGATTTGGTGCAGTGCTAGGTGATGTCAGTCATTCTACCTGCTCAGCTCTGGTTTCTAACAAGAGGCTTCTACTGGAGAGTTCACTGGCATACAGTTATAACCTTATCACTCCTGGAAGTAGAGGCAGGAGGATGAGGAATTCAAGGTCATTCTCAGCTGATTAGTGAGTTCATGGCCATTTTGGGATACCTGACAGTCTATATAAAAAAATCTTTATTATTTTTATTTACTTGTAAGGAGAGAAAAGACACACACAGAGAGAGAAAGATAGAGAGAGAGAGAGAAAGAGAGACAGAATATGGGTACATGAGCATGCAGGGCCTCTTAAAGGAACTCAATATGCATGCACTACTTTGTGCATCTGGCCTTATGTACTATGTAGGAGGTAGTGAGGAATGGACCTAGCAGGTTTAGCAAGCACGTGTCTGCACCACAGAGCCATCTCCTCAGTCCCTCTCTCAAAATGTGCTAAAGTGAATGTTACAGAGACATGCATATACATTGTCTTTTACAGTCATTCCAGAGGGTCTGTGGAAGGACCAAGACTAAACAAATGTATCTAATTGACCATGATTTGTTCAAATCCCACCAAAGTGCTAAAATCAAATAGGATCTGTTAAAAATTATCTTGGGCTACAAGGAGTGAAGCTGTGTACAGAGATATAGCTTTTAAAAGCTACATTTGTGCCAGGTATGATGGTGCACACCTTTAATTCCAGCACTTGGGAGGCAGAGTTAGGAGGATCAGAGTTTGAGGCCACCCTCAGACTGCAAAGTTAATACCAGGTCAGCCTGGGCTAGAGTAAGACCGTACCCCCAAAACACAAAGCCAAACAAACAAAAAAACTACCTTTGTGACTCCTCTGTAAAGCTTTTGTGTTATTCCAGAGAAGAGTATCACTACAGCTTATATGCCTATGCTTACAATTGGCTGAAATTATTACTATGTGGGGAAAATTGCTGGGAGCATAGGAAAAATAATGCAAGTTTATAAAAACCTAGTATATCAACAGGGTTTGGCTGAGTGAAGGGAATAATTTGTGGTGATATTTCTCTATAGTTCATATTTCTTATATGTATAGTTTTCTAACACAAAAATAAAGCCTTTGACTTTGACAGTGGGGTGGCTAAGGAGAGGCAATCATAAAGCAGTCACAGGAGAGGAAAGATTTATCTAAACTGAGGACTACAGAGCGCAATGGCTAGTCTAGACAAAGGCTGACTTCCTATGGCATCTCACCTTTTAGCACTCAGCTGAAAATGGGTGTTTTCAATATTGACCTAAAGGCTCTGAAACTCCTTAGACATCAAAGAAAGACTCATCTTTGTTTACTGCATGGACTTTGCTAAGGGCATGTTATAAAGATTATTTCAACAGTGTTGAAATCAGAATAATTTTCTGAGTAACCTGCAATTAACCATAACATGAAGTTAACCCAACTTAAAATTCTGTAATTACATCTTCTGAGTGTTGCAGGCTCACCTCCCTAGAATTTTTTTTTTGGCAATTTTGTGTTTTTCTAGGTATTAAATCACTAAAACATAGCCCAGTGATTCAAAGAGAAAGAAACAAACCCAGCCTCTTGCAGTACTTTAAACAACACTATGAGGTATGTCGGCCTGGAAACCTAGGAGGGGGAAGATATGTGTATTCCAGTATTTTGAGTTCATTGAGTTACAATGCTACCATCTTTTCAGAATTCATTTTATTGAAAATTTATTTACTTTACCAAAAGCAGCAGTAATATTCTTGGATAGCTGCTTCATCAAAAAATCCCAAATTGGGGGCTGGAGAGATGGCTCAGCGGTTAAGGCACTTGCCTCTAGTGCCTAAGGCCCCAGGTTCAATTCCCCAGGACCCACATAAGCCGCCAGACTCACAAGGTGTTGGCCCTGGCTCGCTCTCGCTCGCTCTCTCTCTCTCTCTCTCTCTCTCTCTCTCTCTGCTTGAAAATGAATAAATAAAATATTTAAAAAAAATCCCAAATTATGAGCAGCAATTTATGAGACACAGGAGAGGACAGCAGGAAAAAACAGGGTCTTCTGTGAGAATAAGACTATTCAGAAGTAGAGAGAGCTACAATCATGGAAGGCCATGCATAAGCACAGGGACAAGTCACAAAGGGACCCCCTTGCACTATGAACTGCATGGAATGTGAGATATAAAGGCTTGAAGAATCGGAAAATAGGAATTTAAACTATGCTGGTTTATAATAAAGGTCCCAGCTTGAGACTAAAAGAGATTCGGATGTGTCTGGGGACATCTGGCAAAAGGGCAGTGTCAGCCCCCAGAAACTTGTTTGCAGGAAGGCTCTGAAAATTTCTGGTCCTCAGAGGGGAAGGATCCAGGAAGGATGGGGTTGACTCAGTCCAAAAGCCTTAGTCACAGGATAAAATAGAAGGTTCTCAACACAGCAAGGGGGAGGGTCATCCCAGCTGAATCCCCCACTGAGTTTAGTCTGAGTATCATGGAAAGTTCTAAGTCAATGTTGAAATAGATGCTTTACTTCATTCATGATGTAAGCAACTCTACTTTGGGATTGCCCCCCTAGAATTTGACAGAGAGACCCCCTGCTGCCTTCCTAGCTGTGGCAACCTGAAAGTTGGCACCATGCTTCCAACATGCCTGGTCAATATCTTGAGAGGAAGTATCATGCCCCTTGCATGGTAAGAGAGGCAAGCCTCAACAATGAAATGCAGGTAGCCCTTGTGGCAAGCTGTTATACCCAGCTCAACATTAGCAGCTACCAGTAGGAGGTCCGAAGACCTGCAAAACAATAAGAAAAAAAAGGTAATGCTTAACACAGAAGAAACACAGTTGATATGCTTAGCAGAGTGGCAATGACCTCAATGTAAAAAGTTCTGTGTCCCAAACCATGAGATGCTACTTACTTGTGGCCAAATTATAATACAGGGCAAGATATCCCATAGCCTGAACACAAGAGCTTTGAACATGCAAAAGTGTGAGATGGTAATTTGTGAGTCCTGTGTGTGTGTCTGTGTATGTGTGTTTATGTGTTTGTGTATGAGTGTGTGTGTATGTGTGTATGTGTAGGTGTGGGGGGGGGGGCTCACATGTGCCACCACATGCATGTGGAGATCAGAGGACAATCTTGGGCATCAGTCCTTGCCTTCCACCTTGTTTGAGGCATTGTCTCTCATTCATTGCTGTGTTTGCCTGGCTGACTGGCCCACAAGCCTCCAGGGATTCTCTTCTCTCTTCCTCTGTCTCACTGCAGGGACACTGGGATGACAAACACTTGCACAAGTGCATCTGGATTCCAGAGATCTGCATTACAAGTACTTCATCCATTGAGCCAGCCCACTTTGTAAATCTTGACTGTCTGTCTAGCTCACAAAAGGCTGCAGGAAAGACCTGGAGATGCCCGAGTTATGCAATTAGCACTCAAGTCATTAAGTATAAAAGGGACTGCACTGCGTTCGGTTGTGATATTTCATAATAGGTTCATTGTGGAGCCCAAATGACATGAGAAAAAAAATTGTTTATACTAAAACCCAAATCCAAAGCCTATATTGCGTGGAAGGCCCTAAGCGAGAAAAGCTACCAGTGTTCTTTAGCTAAATGGATATAGTACGCCCTTCAAACTGCTTTCTGGATGTATATGTTTATACCTAGTGATTAATCCTGTTCTCTTGCTTTTGGATAGAGAGCTTCTTTTTACAGATGGCAGTGAACACTGGGGAGACTCAAGACTCACCGAGGAAACGAGAAAGAGAGAAAGCACTGGACAAGTAAGTCATCCACCTCTGCCACACCCACCAGGGCTCAGGTAACATGGCAGAAGAAATGGTGGAAAGAATATGAGCTCTGCTCTCACTGCTAGCTAGAGAAGCCTTCCTATGGAGATGAGGGCAGACGATGAGGAGAGTCAAAGCTGAAAATCAGAAGTAATGAAGCTCAACATTACAGGAGACGTCTACCATGCCCCCCAGGCTCCAGGAACATCACAAAAGAATAGGCAGAAAAAAAGAATGGAAGAGCCACAAGGTGGGAAGACAGCCTGTGGGGCACCATCCTCCTGACTTGTACCGACTGATGCCTTCAAGCAGTTGTTGTTACCTCAAAAGAAAACCTGCACAATTCTGAGCCCATAAATATTTTGACTTGGAGGACAGAGGAAGACAAAAGGAATGTGACAACCAAACAGAGGAAAGACTACTTGAAAGAGGAGGGTCCTCAGTGGAGTGAGAGACAAAATGGGATGGAGCTTGACCATTCCAGGATGTTTAATATTAAAGTCCCCAATGCATTTTGTAAATAAATAAGTAAATGTTACTCCAATATGTGCACACAGGCACACACGCATATTTCTTTTGTCATTGTGTTTTTCCCGAGGTGGGGCCTCATGGAGTTCAGGTTGACTTTCATCTCACTATGGAGCCAAGAATAACCTTGAAAGCCTGACTTCCCTGCCTCTGTCTCCCAAGAGCGCATATGACTGACCTGCACCACCCCACCCAGCTCACGCACATACATTTCTGTTTGGAAATGTCAGTTCGTGAATTTTATTTCTGACACAACGTCTTAAAAATTAGAAGCAACATTAAAATGAAATTCATAACAGAGGAAGTTTGCACAATCTTGTTTTTCTCTTAGGAATAGAGGAAGGAAATGTGACGGGACATGATGAAGGCAGGCAGGCCAACCAGAAGCAGGAGGAATGAAAACAGAGCAAGAAAAGGAGAATGGCAGGGAGGTTTTTTGAGGGTCCCCATGAATGGGGTGGGGGGGCACTCCACAGAGAGCACACTGAATTTCATGTGAAGCCCGTTCCTTATAACTGGGGTGATTACTGACCAGTGGCAGATGGAAACAGAAATGGTGATTTGTGAAGCAATCTGCTTGACTGGGTCTCCATTACCCAGGCTATTGTTTCTCTTTTTAGCTGAACCTGCCTGTTTCTTTGACTGAAACAGACAGTGCGATTTGTACATGTCAACACGGGTTTTCAGCTGAGCGCCAGGCTCAGAAGTGAGTCACCCACCGCCCTGAGGACCCAGAGCCTGGCTTTCTCTATGAAATTAGAATGGGATGGCCTCTGTTTACTCCCCGGTAAACAGATGCACATGGCTACAACCTTTGTATTGGGGGCTTACTGCAGATTATGGGCACTTGGGCTCCTTCACTGCAGGGCTGTGGTGGCTGCTGAGGGGCACTGGATGTGCCATCTTCTCCTTGGGTTCAGGGTCTTCCCGAGAAACCTGTATATAGGAAGGGAAGGGAAGGGGAGGAGAGGAGAGGAGAGGAGATGAGAGGGAAGAGAAGGGAAGGAAAAAAGGAAGGGGAGGGGAGGGGAGAAAAGGGAAGGGAAGGGAGGGGAGGATAGGAGAGAGGAGGGAAGGGAAGGGAAGGGTAGGAAGAGAGGGAAGGGGAGGGGAGGGAGGGACAGGGAAGGGAAGATGAGGAGGGGAGAGAAGGGGTAAAAAGGAAAGGAAAAAGATTTTGGAGACCTTGCCTCTACTTCCCACCTAACCCTCACTGCTGTCATCAAAGCATTTCAAGTCAAGCCTGACATCCTCAAGATGAAAGCTAGGCGGTTCTCTTTCATTTGTCAAGGAACAGGAATAATGGACCTATTCTGGACAGTGATGGTGGCCAGGCATCCTGTGCTCATTTATGACTTGGGATGATCACCCTGGAAATTCCCTTCAGGATGCTTTCCTTTATCTCGCAGCCCTTGTGTTCCCTTTGAGGTCCAGCTTAGATAAGACCACCTCCAGGACACCTGCCTGGATTTCTCCCACCCACAGGAAAATTCACACCCTGCTGAGCTCATCTTTTCCTCATCTAGATCCTTGGCACTTGGTGTCTTGATTCCCTGCTGTGTATCACAGATGGAAGCTACAAATGCATCTTGTCCCTTCTGAGAGGGATCATTATCACATTTCCAATGAACATTCAATTCAACTGAATTGAAGAACAGAAGAAGGCTGATGAGGGAGACCTGAGGAAGAGGGAGAAGAGTAGGAAGAGGTTCTTGGTAGCTGTGAAAAATATAATAAATATAAAATATATAAACAGAAATGATAACTTATGAAGCAATCCGCTTGACTGGGTCTCCACTACCCTGGCTATTGTTTCTCTTTTCAGCTGAACCTGCCTGTTTCTTTGACTGAAACAGAGTGTGATTTGTACATGTCAACATGGGTTTTCAGCTGAGCGCAAGGCTCATGAGGGGACATGATTATCTGGTATTTGCGAAGAAGGTGATATGGGGTGATGGGATGACCAGGATGGAGACAGGGCAGGGCATGGTCAGAAATCACTTTCAGTCCATTGCGTTGATGCTGTAGTTGTAGTTAACCCTCTCAGACCTGATGCTTTTTTTAAAAAAATAATATGTTATGTATTATTTACTTATTTGAGAGAGAAGAGTCATATATAGAGAGAGGTGTAGTACCTTGCTAAAAGAGCACAGAGGATATGGGGTTAAGGAAAGTCAAGGCAGGCTGAAGCCCCGGGTTGTCTCTGCACTGAGATTCTGCTTTGCCACCCCCCACCCCTAACCCTTAAACTCCTGGCTCCCCTAAGCAAGCCACAGTGAATCATGCAGTCTCACCCCAGCAGGACTGACAATAGGTGACAGATCCAGGTGACAAACTTCTCTGTAACCATCACCATGGAATCCATGTCTAGAATCACGTATTTCCCACTGCTCAGGGCTGAGAAAGCCCCTCAACTTATGCAAATTAGGCATTCACAGGTTACCTGCCCCCACCTATCCACTCCGGAGGTGCCCACTCACCACCCTGCCTAACCAATCCCCTTGCTCTCCCCTTGCCCCTAATTCTCCTGGCTTCTTCTCTCTATAAATATAACCTCTCCACATACAACAAATGATTTAGCTGGGCCCCATCCACTATGACCAGCATCCACGGAGGCTAAACAAATGGTGTCCCCGTGGTGACTGACAGCATCCCGGAGAAAAAATGAATGACAAAAGGGAATGGGCACACCATGACCTCTAGCAACTGCAAACAAACTCCAGACACATGCCTCCTTATGCATCTGGCTTTATGTGGATACTGGAGAATCTAACCCAGGTCCTTTGGCTTTGCAGGCAAGTACCTTGACCACTGAGCTATCTCCCCAGCCCCAGACCTGATGCTTTAGATGGCATTGCTTTCCTAATGGGATGGAAAGGAAGATGAGGAAGCCAGGAAGGGGAATCATGCCCCCACGGGTTACCTCTTCTTCCCACTTCCCCCAGACAGTCTGTCTTGTTCCCTGTAGAGCTCAAAGCTGTTGCTCTCCTCAGGCTTCACACCATGGCCACTTCTAGATGAAATCCCCTGACTCTACTTTTTCTTTAAGGTACACATAAGATACAATTATCCTTAGATTTTAATCAGTGCACAGTTAGCTTGTATCTGTGTCTACTTCCACCTATATCTGTGATACATGTGTGGTCAGAAAGGATTATGGAATGAATCTTTCACTTTCTGCTTCCCTTCTGATATGATCAGGCTGTCAAATTCATTATGAAACCATGTTGAATCCTCAGTAAATAAGAAGGAAGTATGGTGTGCTGTTTGGAAGCAAGCATTTATAAACAAAATGACAGGCCAATCCCTAAAAACCAAGAGAAATCTAATATGTGGGTGGCGAAGGGCAGTCTGGTCCAAGATATAGTCACTGAGCTTCTAGGAGACAGACAGTCTTAAGCTAAGGAACCAGCCTGATTGTGGCCACCCCACTCCCAGAAGTCTCTGTTCTCTTCTCATTGCTTCCTTACCTCTCAACCTTACTCATTCCCTATAGGAAACCACAGAAAGGATTGCCAAGTCAGGAAAAAAAATAGGAGAAACCCAATGACTGTTATTTCAGAGGAAGGCTAATCCAAATCGTTTTGTGTCCAGTATCTCAATGGATCCCTGCAACAATAATGAGAGAAAACAGAAAGTGATTTGGATCACCTGCCTGTCCCCATTCAGTTAAAGCACCTGAGGGCTATGAATCGAGTTGGAAAATGCCCTAAGTCACACAGGTGGTGAAATGTAGCCCTGCATTCTGCCTCCAAAGGTGGCTTTGGTTCCCCTCATATCTTCCTGTTTCTCGGGTCATTCTGGACAGTTCTAGGCTATGAAGAATACATAACAGGCCTAACAGACTTTCGTGAACTAGACTGACCTGGACCATTAACCATGAGGCATCAGTTAATTTTATTGGAAAAATTTGTTCTGGGTTCTAAATAACTGATTTACATACAACATTTGAATACACAGCACATTTGAAATTGAGGATTGCCTGTCCTAAGCTCCCAGCATCTAAGGATAGAAAGATGGTCCTTTTATTTTTCCTGCTCTGCTTTTGGAAACTACCAACAAGGGTGCCAATTATCACCAGATGGGACAGGGACTGTGTGATGTGGAGCTCCGACCACTGGGAACTGGAAGATGTCCACTAATGCATTAAGCAATCGAAGAGCCAGAAGTTGGGCAGGCTTCAAGTTTGGCACTATGAAAAGTTCTGATCTGTGAAGGCCAGACTTCATACAGAGAATCTGCCTCTCTCCACTCCCTGCCTATAAAGAAGAACACAGGGGCGTAGAAGTCAACCTGGGATCCCCTCAAGGCCATATGTATCATCTTTTACCCCACATCCTTTCTCACTTTGAACTTGAAAAATATCTCCATGGAATAATTTGAAGACTAATTACCTGTTTGTCTTGCAACTTGGATTGTGGGTAAATTCTTGCTCAGCTGTCTTTACATTTCTGATCTCCTGGTTTCTGAAATCTTAGCTTTGCCTATGTAAAGAAATCCAGCACAGATAGAAACTTGATAGGTTAATTCAGACTTAACTACCAGGTGTTTACTGAAAGCAAATAAACACAGAATCATCTATGAATATTATCCAGCTGTCTGTTTCCTCATTTAGGTAGCAAGGTACTGTCACTACCATGTACCTTACCTCACTGAGGACTGTCACCTGCCACTCACAGGTAATTCATCAGTTGTTCCAAGGCAATGATTTATGTCACTCGATAGACAGTTAAACACCATGCAGGCCACACAGTTTGGCCTCAGCTTGATTCAAACCTTAATGGATACAAACCTTAACAGAATTAATCTGTTAGGTACATCCATAAAATAAACAGTAATTTGAGCTGTACTTCTCAACATTTTCCTCATTATGGAAAACATCGAAAAATGATATTTTAAGAGTGGACAGATCTAAAGCAATAAGATAAATTATGGCCAGAGGAAAATGACTGAGTGTGCAAAAACCTAGACTCTGCCCAGCCCACACAGAATCACAGCACACTCTCTGTATTATTAATTTAATTATTAATTTACTCAGTGCTGTGACCCAAAACTTGATTATGGCAGCTTAAGGAAAGAAAGGGTTTATCGTGCCTTAGAGTTTCGACAGGATGCATTGCATGATGGCAGGTCAAGCAGGGTGCAGATTGTCCCACTGCAGCCAGAGCCAGGAAGCAGAGAGTGAACAGTAAGAATAGGCTTTAATACCCACTTCCTCCAGCAGGGCTTTACTTCCTAAAGGTTCCATAACTTTGCCAATGGTACTGCCGGAACTCAGCACCCAGTGTGCAAACACATGAGCCTATAGAGGACATTCCACATGCTACATACAGTGCCATCCATAGCACATCAAGGCTTCAACACCCGTCTCTGGGTCCAGTTTGGAAGGGCTGAAATAATGGATTAAGTTAAGGATGATTTGGGGATTTCATGATGTTTATCAGTACAAATCACTTGGCACTAATGTGTGACTTCAATGTTGTAGTTCAATGCCTAGAACATATACTGATCCCAGAGGAGAATTCTCTTGGTCTACAGCATCAATAAGGCACCTAACCCTGGGGTGAAAATTGTCTGTGTCACCTACACTGAGAGGCTGTCCATGACAGGGAACTTCCAGTGCTAGATAGAACAGTTAATTCCTTACCTATCCATTAAAATCCTCTGTGAAACCCCTAGTTAATATTATTAAATCCTTTATTAATCCCCAACGTCATTCCTATAAAAGTCCTCTAGTAAGGAAACAAGGAAAGAGGAGACATGGTTTGTGCTTCCATAGTCTGGAATGTGGTGGCCTTCCTTGGCCATCGAACCCAGAGGCAGCACACCCACAATGCATCGTCAGACTTCAGGTCAGCTATGTTTTTGTTTTTGTTTTGGTTTTTTTTTATGTATGAGTACATGTATCTATGTGTATTCATGTATATGAGGGTGTTCTTTTTTTCCCTTTATTGTCCATAATGAGTTACATTGTTTAGTGGGCCAACCATGAGTTGTTATCCCCAATTCCCCATTGCCCCCCCTCCCCATCCCCAGCCAGCTGGATATCCTCCTCCGTGGGCCTTCTGGATCAGTCTTTGTGGTAGGGGACCATGGATAGCCCAGTCTTCAGCCGGCTATGTTTTATCATCAGAAGCCAGTGACTTTTCTCATGAAACGTTTTCCTTTGTACAGTTGTTTTTGCCAGTTCCAAGAGGAAAGAGTGGCTGAAATCAAGTGGCCCGACTGAATGATGAGGGCTAAACCAGGCACGTGTCAACGGCAGCCCGATGTGACAGCCTCTTGCCTGACAATCTCATAAATGTGGCCTCTAGGCTATACTTTGTTTCAGCGGCTGCTGGTCTTTAATTTAATTATAAGCTACAGTGAGCTTCTTAAAGAAGCAACGTGGGTACCAAACACTGTCCAGGGGACACTCTGTTCACAAATTTTAAGACAGTCAGCACTGTTAGAATTACATGTTCTAATATGAGATGAGTGGACTGGTGTGGGAGAAATAAGAGCCACCACCGCCTCCTCCTCCACCCAGAGTGAAACCAACATGATTTTTGAGGTTCAGAAATATTCACACAACAGCTTTCTATGTTTGGCTAAGGCGGACTAAACTTGAACGCCAAGAGAATGATCTCTTCTGTCTGTCATACTAGGACAGACGCCACAGGACCAAAGAGACAGCACAGCCTGGCTTCTTACCCTCTTGGAGAGCTACTGGTTCATGGCTAAGGTTTGTGATGTACTGTGTGTGCACCAAGCCAGGCTTTGCACGGAAGGAGTGAGTCACATGCCAACCGCATCTAGAGGGAAAAGCTGCCTAAGAAAGCCACTGTCAGACAAAGAGGCATAAAATGAACACAGTGTGACAATGGGATGGAGGGAAGACATGTCATGCGCATCGGTAGCATCTAGCAGGGTAGGGATCCAAGGTCCACCTGGGGATGCAAGGACAGAATCTGGAGTTGTCAAACCAAACAGGAAGCTTTCATTTAGACACAAACCCCTTGCTTCCTGAGCCTAAGCCCAAGAGGAACTCACTTCCCTCAATGAACATTGGCCTGAACGTATGGATTGTATCCCATAGATGAGCTCCGTGACTCTGTGAAAATGATTTGGTTTCTCTAAATTTACTTCCTGGACTATAAAATAATTAATAACAAAATACATTAATTATTGTAGAAATGTTGAGATAATATAATTGATATCTAAAGGGGGGTAGATTGTAACAACCCTCTCTGAAAAGAAGTACTCAGTACATAGAGTCCAAGCATAAAAATTATTTTGGTAGGAACATTTGGACCTTATATGTGGCGTGTTACAGCCCCAACAACTCCTCCTCTTCCTCCTTTTTTCTTTTCTTCTTTTCCCCAAACTTTTTTTTTAATTATTAGAGACATCAGGAAGCATCTTTAAAACCAAGGACAAGTTAAATTAGATCCGCAGTTTTAGTATAGATCTGTTGCTACCTGGGAGATAGGAGGTAATGGTGGGCAAAGATACTTCTGAGAGAAGGGGAAAAGGCATATAAGAATGTGGATAACCAGATTCCCAAGAAGGAATTAATAAGAGATTGAATTTTCATACTGATCTTCCGGTGGAAGCCAGTCTGTGACCTTCCTCTGCAAGCCTCTCACAGTATTTTTGGGTAAAAATATTTGGTCAAATGTGAAGATATTCAGAGTTCATACCAAACACCCCTTAAAATGGCACAACTCTATTCTGGTAGAGAAAATTTTCAGGGGGGGTGTCATATGGTTTCTTTAATGGGTGTCACATCTGGGTACATATTAGTGATAAAATTATTATGACTTTCTCCCTTCTGAATAAAATCAGATACTCATTTAAAATGCTAATATGTAGAAGCTAATATGAGCAGCCAGTCCAGCTCATAGGTTGGATATGACATTGCCAAAGCCAAGTCTCTACTCCCCTCCTTTGGCCACTTTCTCAGACACTTATTTTCTCTTGATATTTATTCTCCTTCCTTAGGGCTTGGGTGTCACTCAGTGGCCAAGTATCTGCCTAGCATGAACTAGATCCTGACTTTGATTCCAAACATGAAAAAATAAAATAAAATAAAAAGGAAATCCAAATACATTTCCCCCTTTTATATACAAATACGATGGACAGCCACAGATTGTTTGAAAAAAAAATGCCCAGAAGAAGAGACGTTCAAGTACTGCTTTTCTTCCCTCCTTTATTGACTTAAGTGTCATTTCTTCTCCAAGTCTCTGACTAGTTACAAATATGTTCTACCTAATTTCTATTGCCCTGGAAGGAGATCAGCACCCAGAATGCATTCCTAGGTGCAACCTAGAAACTTCTGGGATTGAGACATGTCGCTGAGGGATAAGTAGATGAGGACCAAGTTACATACATCTCAATCAAACCAGTTTTTTTTTTAAAGATCTCACATCAATTTCCTTGGACTGGGTGAGTCAAGTACTGACAACTCCAGTTCTGTCATGCTTGGCAGAATAGCAAGCACTATGTTTATTTTTTTTCTTTTTTCTCTTTTTGGTCAAGAAGAAAAATGTCATGATCTCCAGCAAACTTGCCACGTTCTTTTACCGGCTCCATTTCTCCCAAGCATGTCTTTGAAATTATAAGAATTAATAATAGTTCCTCACACAGTTTATTTGTTACAGTGGGTCTTTTATTTCAATGAAAAGCCAAAGTTTTTTTTGATAACTTTTTTTGTTACAAAGTCTTATTTTATTGACAATATATTATTTTTTATATTTTCATAACTGAAAGCTTATACAACATACATTGAATATAATAGATATATTTATACTAATTATTTTTAAATTAAATATATTTATTGTCAATAATTAGATACATTACATGAGTAAATCTTATGATGGCACCCCCATTTTTCTCCTCTCTGTCCCCAACCCACTGGAAGCCCTTCTAGGTGGCCATACTGGATCTATCTAAGGGGTAGGGAGTTATGAATTACACAAGAGGTAGCCAGTTTTCTGTCCCTCTTTGTGTGTTTTTACTGAGGGGGCCAATGTCTCTGGATATTCTCCCTCACCATGGCTCTTACATTCTTTCCGCCCCCTCTTCCACTCAGTTCTCTGAGTCATGGTGGGTGAGTTTTAACTCTGCTTTATTAATGAACTCTTAAGTGTCTCTCGACTTCTGCTTTGGGTTGTGTTTGGGTATCATTGGTGTCTGTCTCTGATGACCTTTCATGGGTGATCTGACTTTCTGTGGTGATTGGTCTCTTTTTGATAACTTTTAAAGAAGTAACTAATGAATAAAACACATGTCTAAAGAACATAAGATGTTCATTTGCTCACTTATTCATTTACCCAAGAGTATTTCTTAAATTCCTACCATGTATCCACCATGGAAATACAGTGGAGATAGGAATTAAAATACAAAATCCTCCACAGCATGAATTCTACAATTTTCTTTGAAGAGAGAAATAACAGCTACAACAATAAATTTGGCTATATAGAGTTTTAGAGAGAAGTGACTTAGGCGGAAGGTGTTGGGTGAGAAGAATCTAAGTTGACAGAATATCCAAGACTATTTGAGAATGTAATATTGAAGAAAGAAATAGGAGAAGGAAAGAAGGCAAACAGATTCTGAAGAAGTCCTACCACAGATGATACCTCTCATACCCTGTGCAGGGCATGGATCCCTACAGCCACTCTAGCTCACCCTATTATCTTAGGCTATGCAGAGAAGGTGAGAAGTAATTCTACCACAGCACTTGAAAATCAAGCAAAGAAAATATGACTCTGTTTCCTGTAAACCTAGGCAAGTTTGATACTACTCAGTGAGATGTGATCTCTATTTTTAGGTTTGCCAGGCAGAAGACACCAAGTAGAGCAATTTCACTACAGTTCCCATTATTAAACACACTGATTTTGTTTTCTATTGTAATAGATGGCATATACCCAGAGACATTTGCTTTTGAAAAAATTAATGTTGAAATATATTCTATAAACATTGTGTAAGTTATGATATAAAGTTACATTTTATAGGCAATTTTATTGGTTTTATTTCCATCAGCCAAAAATCTCAGGTGCTCAGCTTGATGGAAAAATAAGCTACTGTCTGTAGAATTTTCAATAAAACAGTCAAAAGAAGCTGATGTTAAAGAAAAATTGACATTAAAAACTAATATTATTTTAGAGACTATTTTTTTAGCTTTATTCACATTAGACCACTTTAGAGGTTTATTTCTCTCAAAGGATTTAAATATTTTCCAAATTGTCAATTTCGTCTTTAAAGTGGGCTTAAATTAGTATTGAAAAAAAATATGTTTTAAATGCCTGTGATTTCCAATTAATTTTAATCACATCTTTACTTGACATTTACATTAATGGCAGTAGGAAGAGATTCCTGAATTGGCCATTGAAGGAAACCATGCATTTTCAAAGGGGGCTATAAGTCAAATCGACAGAGTCAACTGTTTCCAAAACATAGTAGGAGAATAAAGAGTGAATGATTAAGCTGGGCTTTAGGCTGAATGATAACTTTGGAGAGCTGACATCTGATCGGTGAGCTCACCTATCCAAATAAACGTAGAATTAGTTGGTCTGTTTTTCTTTCATTATATTTGAAGCTTGGAAAATCTAGACAGAAGAGCCACAAATTTGTTTTTTTTTTATTTTTTCCACTGCAATGCTTTAGTTTTCTGTACTCCTTTCTGCTATGCTTAAACAAATGCTAGTCTTATATTTTAAATATACACATATACATATCCATACATTCACAACCCAAGGACACCCTAGCTTGAAGCTAGGTTGTAGCAGGGCCTGTGTCTCCTTCAGCAAGACTCCACAATAAGATAAAAAGTCTTCTTAGGCCCTTCTGAGTTCAAGTCCTAAAAGTTTTCCTAAGGGCTGGCTAGTCTGCTGTTGGTATCCCATGCAATTATGACAAACCATTTCACTTTTGATACAATCATCACCAGGATTTCTCTGAGATAAACATAAAAATTCCATAAGAATAAAATGAGGCCAGCAGAACATGGCATAAGATTGGAAAGTGTTTAACTGGAGGCTGGAGAGACGGTTCAGTGGTTATGGTATTTGCCTGCAAAGCCTAACTCCCTGGGTTTGATTCCCCAGTACCCATGTAAAGCCAGATGCACAAAGTGGTGCATGCATCTGAAGTTTGCTGGTAGCAGCAAGAAGCCTTGAGCACCCATTTCTCTCTCTCTCTGTCTTTCTCTCTCTCTCCTTGCAAATAAATAAGTAATTTTAAGTGTGTTAACTGAACCAGTAGCCTGTTACTATAGAAAGAGGGTTAGAAAGATTAAGCACAAGCAAAAGCACACGTTCCCATTCATGTAGGACAAATGCACTGGAGGCTGGAATGCCTCTGGGCTGAGCTGGAGAAGGACAGAAACTAAGGCCGACAGGTACTTCTTTAGGGAACTCTTAACACAAACTTGTAAAATGTTAGATGAAAAGGCATTAATCTTCCTCCACTCCAACCCCAGATTCCAGTTACAGAAATTACCATTTAGCTAAATAAACTACAACAGGACCATCATAGAATACAGATTTTCTGGCTTTACATGGAAGATATATGTGCATGAGGTACGAGTGCATATGCATATAAAACACAGAAGATGCAGAAGTAAGCATATAGCCTATAGAATCTTAGGTATGAGATTCATATAAATTTTATGAGTATATAGGAAACACATTTACATAGCTATTGCTAGTATTATTTAAAATTGGCTATTTCATATTTTGAAATATTCTCTTTCTCATGTATCTTAGGCTAGCCTTGAACTCACTGTACAGTCAAGGATGACTCTGAACTTCTGATTCTCCTGCCTCCACCTCCTAAGGGCTAGGATTACAGGTGCACACCACTATGCCAAATTGATATGTTTCTGAGGGTTGAACCTAGGATTTCCTGCATACTAGGTAGGTACTATACAACTGAGCTATGTCTCTGGCCTTGAAGCATTCTTCAGTGAGCTTTGGGTGCCTCTGGATTGCAAGAGGATTGAGGGAAGGGAAGAAGTGCTCTATGACTAAATGGAGAAGTCGAGTTTTCTCCCATGGACAAAGGATGGCAGAATGAACACCAAGAAAGTTTCAACGAATACAATGTCTTAAGGGATAGAAAGTGCAAACATTTATTAAGGAGAAGAACAGAATTATGTCCTTTGGTGATAGACAGGCACTGTGGTGGACACAGGCAGGTCACCAAAGATAAGAACTTCAGGATGCCAGGAGCCCAGGAATACCAAACCAGCTGAGAACAGAGGACTGGGGGACATCTACCTGATACATGAGCATGGGAAGGGACTGAGACAATCTCCCAATTTCTGAAATATACTAGAGGAAAGCCTCCCTTGGGGATAAAGGGCTCTTTGGGTCATATATGACAAGTATAATTATATACTTTATAAGTCTGTCATTACATTGTAGGCTGTAGGGAGAGCTCTTTTGGACTCTACTTTCTAAACTTGCTTGTAAACTGGTATGTGGCAAACAGCTCTCTTTCACACATCAGAACAGATTATTAAATTTTCAGAAAATATATAAGCCCGTTGTTAAACACAGTCACTATGAAAAGTAAAAGTTTATAAATTTTCAAGTAACCACCTTTTTGTGAGACAGAATGACAGGCATTTTTAAAGCACACACTGCCTCCTTGTCTTTCTGTCCCTAGACTCTTGCTTTGAGGTGTGTCAAGGACACACTCTGAATATCTTTCTCCCCAGCCTGGCCTTCAGTTGCATCATGGTCCTGTTGCAGGCAGCCAGGATAGACATGTGAACACCATAAAAAAATGAATTAACACAATTCAGAGCTTCCTTTCCATTGCTGATTATGAATATCTCTGGTCCTTAACCAGGTACAGATTTTCTTCTTAAATGCCCAGTGACTGGAAAATTGGTCGGTTCCACCTGTGAGATATTGCTGGGATCTTGTAGGTAGAGATGCCAACAGATATTCAATGACTCACAGGACAATCTCTCACAACAAAGAGAATCACTCACTCCAAATGGTAATAGCACCAAGTTAGCCAACAATGGTCTAGAAATAATAAATGCATGTTGACTCAATTTAAAGCACCATATCTGTACCTGTTATATTGCCTACATTTGCCCCATTTTCCTTCCCTATTTTGTTATCACAGGCAATGTTAACCAGTCATTAGCTTTCAGAACTCTCTAGGTGAAGACAGGCATCAGCCTTCTCTTCTCCCATATCACGCCTCCTTAATCTCCTCCATATGACCCATGATTCAACAGGCTGTTCTTAGGACTCTTACAGTAACTTTCCCTTCTAGAACTCACCTCCAAATGTAGCTTCACTAATAATCTCAGCCTCATTATATGGACTGGGAATACTGACTTGGTCAAGACATGGGTCGAAAGACTAGCTTCAATAGCCCGTGGTGTTAGTAAGGTTCTGCTTAGAATAAACATTGTTCTATCTCACTTTCTTTGATTTGGGCCTTCAACTGAAACTTTCAATAATGGAATAATGCCCAGTCCAGAACTGATGATGGGCGCTTACTTGGTGAGTCTCATTGCAAGAGAATGAAAAGAGGACATTGTACACAAAAAACATCTGATGTTCAGCATGAAACTGTAGTGGACCACAGATTGGGCCTTTATGATTGTACCTCTCTACCTAAGAGGGTCCCATGTGACTCAAAACTAATCAGGGTTCCAAAAGGATTCTCTGGCTTCCGGTGTTGGGACACACGGATTCTACATAGACAGAAGACTTATCATGGATGGAAGGCAACTGACAGGAGACAGTTACATCAACAGACACAGTGATCATAGCCACATGGCAGGTCCTGAAATGAGTAAGGACTTCACAGTGGTGAAGGCTGACCTTGGATGGCACATGGCATGGGTGGCATTTCCTTGGCTTCTCCCATTAATTGCCATGGAAACTCAACCAGGGACATATACCCTACTTCAGTTTGTATAGAGTCACAAATAAAGGTGGCTTTGTTTTGTTTTGAGGAAGCTAAATATGGTTATTGACACACATCTGTTAAAGGCCAAGCGAACCAGTTGATCCAAAGTGTAGAGAATGAAATGATTCGATTTGAAAACTGCACATTCATTAAAGGAAATTCTGTGAGTCAACAAATCCAAGAGAATGAAAACCAGAGATAACCAAGGAAAGATGTTCCTCTTCCTTGTATCCAGAAAGCTAAGTAGTTCATTTCCTTCCTTTCAGAGGCACTGTTTAAGGTAGCCTTTGGTCACTGCTGGATGGAGAGAGAGCTCTGTTAGAGGTACACAGACTGGAGTCTCTGAGTTACTAAAGCAACAAGCACCAGGGATTTACTTTCTATAAGCATTTCCATATATATATTTTAAATAGCTTATAAAGAACATATACTCTAACTCTAGAAATATTTAATAGAAATGGCCTAAAGACATGAATTACATGTTTAAGAACTAAAAAAAAGCATCCCATGTTAAAAACTAAAAGGTTTTGTAAAACTTTCAGGAATGATGGAACTGTATAATCCCAAGTTATTATAACTTAAATATTAATCTATACTTTGCTATAATAACCAATATGGGCACAACAGCCATATATATATATATATATGAAGATATATATATATATATATATATATATATATATATATATATATATATATGTATATATGTATCTTCTTAAGTGGTAATGTAGTAAGAGGTTATGGTGGAGGCACACGGGATGAAGTCTGTTGCTATCACAGATCGGGAGTCATCGGTTGAATGATAGACAATTTACCAAAGGCAAATTTTTATTAATTTGATTTCTCACCATGACTTGTATGATCTATGAAATATGGCCTCTAATAGTAGGCATTAAAGTCCTTGATGTTCAACCCTCTGATACCCTATCCTCATGAAACGGCTGCCACATAAGTCATATAGATTTTTCTATACTACTTCCTTGCTCAATGCTTTGGACCTATTCAGCATAGTTCCTAAATAAACAAATAGGTAATAAACAAGAACAAACAAATTGTTTCTGTGGTTTGTTGCTCCGGCCATCACATATTCTAGAGATCCTAAGATTTGTGAAATTGTCCTATATTTCTTGGCTCAATTCCAAGTACCAGTCACACTGAGGCTCATAGTATTGTGAGAAGGAAATGAATGAGGATTGACCAGGGGATGTTGGGATTCCTCTCCAGGAGAACTGAATCCATTCAGGTCCCTATCAGCTGCTATAAGCATCATGAAATAAGTGTCAGTCTACTCAGAAGCATGCTGGATCTCTGAGACGCTCACACCCTGACAACTGGGGACCTCCCTGTCAGAAGTTCTGTCACCTCGGGGAAACTCCCTGCAGTGGATCCATGGTTCTGCCACCAACACTGAATTCCCACTACTGCAAATAACGACCCTCATGTGGCTAGTGGTTACAGTGTCGGTCATGGTGGCAAAGTTTATAGCATCTCTCTGCCTTTCATTCAACCGCCTTGCCCACACCTTCCCTACTGAGAGGCAGCAGCTATCCAAGTCTCTGGGAGTTGGCCAATAAATCTCAGCAGGAAGCAGAAGGTGTCATGGGAAGAACTCAGAGTGGAAGCCAAGATTTGGTAGACCCTACTTCCCGAAATCCTTTAACAAATCTGCGAAGACTTAGTGGGGTGAAGGTACGTGACTTCACAGCTCCATAATTTTTCTGGGAATTATTAAGCTATTCCCTGTCCAGTACTGTAGGAAGTCACTATCGAAGCAGGAAGTTCAATGGAAACTGCCCAAGGTAGAAAAATAAAATAAAATTATTCAACACACCGAATTGACCTAATGTCTCTAAATTTTGGATTGTGTACCGAGTGGAGAGACATCCGTCTTCACATAGATGCCTTGCAGGTTGCATTAAAGGTATTTTACCAGGTTCAAATTGATCATCATAATAACTCAACGTGTGATTTTCATTTCTTAAAATGTCTTCTCATTTCATTTGCCTGAAGCACCTATGTTCAGTGCAGCCATTAGGAATTAAATTGTCCCCTTGGGGTGCCTAAAATACAAAGAAAAAGAAGTTTGGGGACACTTCACCGTGTGCCCCTAGCATGGAGAAAGAACCCCATCTGCCCGGTGCTTACTCACTCCCATGGAAGTCAGACTAAATAGGGGGAGATTAATGGCTTTCTCAGCTGAAGGAGCTGGACAGCCTAGTAAGCTCATTTCATTGGCACTTAATTAAAAATGTCAAAGTCAAGCGCCAGGCTGCTGTGACACCCTATGTCGCAGAGGTGTCCCTTCTTCCTTTACTCCCCACAAACCAGAGAGAGATGAGGTCCCTGTGACTTCCCTGGTCTTGACACTTGGGATCTAGAGCCCTGGGACATGCCAGTCTGGCACTCAAAGCAGTATAAAGGGAACTTTAGGAACACATGCAGTGAAAAAAAAAGAGAAAAGAAATGAAGTTGGAAAGCCATCAAAGACACAAGAGAGGGCATTCCATGGGCAGGCGAAAAGCGGCAAAGGATGGTGGGTTTTATGTGCTCAGGAGAACTGAATCACACTGTGATTGCAAACCCATAATGAAAGCCTGGTTCAAGTGCCCGTCTGCCTCTGAGTGCCACTTCTGAGGGAGACTCGAATCATAAGGATGATTTGTTTGGGATCTTGCCCCCAAAGTATAAGAATAGCTTAGGCATTAGGTATTCCTAATTTGTTATAACTTGTGAGCGACTGGTGAAGTTGGCAAGTGTAAAGAGGCTGGGACTGCATTGGAGTCTAATAAAAACCCTAATAAAAGTTTTAAACTAGTTCACACATCTGCAGTCTAACAGGGGGTATTACCTAATACGTACCGTACTGCGGCTGCACAGCCCCACCCCATTGTGCTGAATGCCTTGGAGAAGGAGGGTGGGGTGGGTATGGGTGAAAATTTCCCCCAGGCAGAGTTGACTGCTTTGTAGAAAACCAAGGCATCTTCAAGGGGGACAGATTTTAAGAAACACAACGAAGTCTCTTAGTTTTCCATAATTTGCACTTGTAAGAATTCTTCCAGGGGTCCAAAGCATGAGTCTTCAATGGACATATATCTTCTCTAGGAGACAAACAATAATACCGATGCCTGGCATTTTAATGCCCCTGTGCAAAAATAATTAATTCTGCTCCCAAGGCCCCAACAGAGGTTCAAAGAGCCCACCCCCATCAGAGCTAGGATTGCATGCTTTCCCTACAGAGTAGAGGACGAAGAAACAAGGAGCCAGGGAGTGGAGAGGTGGAAAGCCCTTCCCCCCCCCCAACATTTTGAAAATTAATCTAAAACCTTGGGAAAATACAAAAGATAGAATTTTTAATAAAAATTTTAAAGCTTTATAAGTTGTAGATATTAAATGCAAAAAAGATTTTTAAAAAAAAACCTGTCTTGTTCCATTCCAGAATAAGTATTATATTTTTCTAAGAGAAAGTGTTTGCGCTGTGAGCTGACATTTGAATGTGTTTAATTAGGTGAGTGTAAAGGTTACTTGTGCATGGTGCATAAACCTGTCCAGCATAAGGCCACATCATTGGCTGTGTCCCAGGAGAGGGTGCTGGTGGCACTTGGAGGCCAACAGTAGCAGCCTTGAGTGCCTGTACCTACCAGGAGCATAGATCAAGCCAGCTCTCACAGTCTGCTCACACATTTATATTAAAAGGGAGAAAAGTTACCTTCTGGGATTTTTCCAGAGCTTCAACTAGTCTCCCTTCTCTCAGCTCATCAAGCTTAAAATGCTTCCCTTTGTTAACTTTCAGCCACCCTTACCTTCCAGACGAAGGAGATTTGAAACCCCTCTCCCCAGGTCATGGACGGTACAAAGGACTTTTCAGTTCACCATATTTTCCTGAAAGAAAATCTCTCTGTCTCATAAAAGCAGGCCCAACACACACAAAAGCATGGGGGCGGGGAGGAGCAGTGGGTAGGAGAGAGAGCGACAATTTCTCCTTCAATCCTGTTACATTGGCTCCTGAGAGCCTCCAGGTGTGCTATGCCAGGTGATTAATGTCAGATGATCCACTCCAGGCAATGAGCAAACTGATCTGCCTTTTTCTAACCAGGAGGGTCTTTGTGGCAGGGATTCTTTACCCTCAAAATGAATGTACTGGCCTGGTATTTGGAAATATGCTTTAGACAGAGGCAGAAACATGCTCTCTTTCTATAAAGGATATTTTTTTCCTCTTCTCCATGCCCTGCACACACTCCTCCAAAAATTGAGAAGCACTGTTGAACTTAAGCCCACGACTGAACAACCAGCAAAAATCTGTTAAGTCTACTTTAAAATCTTGGTTCTGGGAGATGGCTCAGTGGATAAAGTACTCACTGGTCAAGCCTGAGTACACAAGTTTGATCCTCAGGCCCCATGTCAAAAGCCCCACAGAGGGCTTCTGTAATCCCAGAAGGAGAGATGGGAAGCAGAGATAAGAGAATTTCCCAGAGCTCATGGGGAGCTTAGCAAAGCAAGATCCAGAGAGAGAAACCCCACTTCAAATGAGGTGGAAAGATTAGAACTAAATCAAAAGGTGTTCTTCAACCTCCACAGGCACCCACCAAGGCACACATAAGCACACACACACACACACACACACACACACACACACACACACACACACACAAGCACACCATAATAATAACAAATAAATGTGGGTTTTATTGTCACTGTTACCTTTTTCTCTGTTGCTAGGCAGGACAAGTAGAGTTGTCTGAACTTGAACTATTAAATTGGCTCCTAACGGTGTCATAGAATCCCAGAGCATTTCTTCTTCTGTCACCTGTTTATTTGTCATGTTGGCAAAACAGGTCGTTTGCAGCCCTGTTTGTTCTAACTCACCATCAGGATATCTGAGATACTGGCTTCATGTGGTCTGAAAGAAGCCCCATGGGGACCCTGGGGTTTCTCACCTGAATGACATTAAGGGTGGCCATACATGTGAATTAAGACAATTTCAAAAAGGGTGTGTGGGAGTCACAATCATGTGATATCAAACAGTAGAGTTTCAGCGAGGGTCTTACACACAGGTAGTGGGGGTGTTGAGGTTCATGTTCAAGTCTGTCTGGTTCCAGCACTTGCACAGACTTTCTGTTTTCATCATTCCCTCCCGGCTAGCGACACATGCCAGACCCAGAAGCTCTGACTCTGAGCTTCAAAACAGGACAACTTGGAGAAAGAGTAGCCTGGCTTTCCCTAACTACAGCTTAGAGCAACAGCCCATTCCTGACCACTGGCCATCCTGTGGCTAAATGGCATACGTGTGCGCCTTTGAGACATGGTGTCTAGCAGAGGGAATGGATACAGATCAGTCCACACGTGAACGTTGAGCAAAGAAGGAAGGCTAACACGGAGGAGCCAAGCCAGGGAGAAGTGAGGCCCAGAAGAAGCTGCAATAGCTTTCTTAGAGGTGGTGACCCCAAATACCTTGGAGAGAAATTAACAATAACTCAAAGATGCCACCTTCCATAATAGAAAACATTTCATTGTCAAGTTACCAACAGGACAAATAAACAGGACAAATAAAGACGAGACTTTCCTGTGTCTTGGTAACTGTTTTTTTTATGGCAATAATAATTTAGAAAACAATTTTTAAATACCTTTTAAAGTCTGTGTGTTGATGTATGTGTGGTGTGTACAATGTGTGTGTGTGTGTGTGTGTGTGTGTGTGTGTGTGTGTGTGTGTGTGTGTTTGGGTGCTTGCACACCATGGCATACATGTGGAGGTCTGTCTGAGGAAGATATCAGGTTTCTTCTCATTCCACTTTGCTTTAGTTGGGGTTGGGGTCTCTCTGGTGGTTTTGATTTCGCTGTATCCTGTGCACCAGTCTAAATGGCTTTAAAGCTTCTGGATCCTACTGGCTCCTCTTCCCCTGTCACTGGTGCTTGAAGATCACTGTCACATACGTCACTTGTATCCGGCTTTCCATGGGAGGGGGGAGATCAAACTCAGATAGGCAGGCTTGCCAAGCAAGCACCTCTAACCACTGAGCCATCTCTCCAGCACCTATATACTTTTTATCAATATGATATTTCGGTCTGGTGTCATTGAGGTAAAACTCCTCTTGTCTTGAAAAAAGCCATTTCCATTTTTCTGAAGTCACAATTTGCCATTTGTACAAGATACCAGACAGTCACCAATCTGTATGCCAACCTAGAGCTTTAATCCCATCACCCCAGCCTGGAGGTTCTCAACCAAGCTGTGAATTAGGAATAAGTGATATGAATGTCACTGTAGAAAGTAAACTACACTCCTCGTTCTCAGGAGAGAATGATTACCAAATGTGATACATTCACGTGTTTCAATGGGGTTAATCTTTGCCTCTACCTTTAACATCTAGCAAAACCATGAGCAATTTGAGCAATTTAAGGGGGAGTTCAGTATTCTCCAGCAAGCCAGATGTGATGGAGTCCTGAGCATACTGCTAAAGGATGGCTTGCTCTCAATTCACATTTACTCCTTTACCCAGGACCCTTCAAGAAAATGTCCCCACGGCCCACGGAGGAGGATATCCAGCTGACTGGGGATGGAGAGGGGGGCAATGAGGAATTGGGGATAACAACCCAATGTTGGCCCACTAAACAATGTAACTCATTATGGACAATAAAAAAAAGAAAGAAAGAAAATGTCCCCAGGAAACATTTCAGAAAATCACCATAGCATTTTTGTCAAAATTAAGTTTGGTGTGGCAGTTTCTAAGTTTCTTTGCATTACTGCAAAGGGGCCAGGTATTCTAGATGATTTACAGTCTTCAGAAAAGTCCAGCCTACAAGGAATAATAGCCCCACGTCTTGTCAATTGGTCCAAGTTCTTTTAGATTCAAATAAAAATGCATTTAATAGTTTTTAGGCATATTAAAGTTTGGGGAGATGGGGAGAGAGTTCAGTGGATACAGTCAATGTTATAGAGGCATGAGAACCAGTGTTCTGATCCTCAATACCAAGGTAAATGTTGGGTGGGCACAGTGTAATCACAGGGCTTAGGAGATAGAGATGAGGGATTCTAAGGGCAAGCTGTCTAGCTAGACAAGGCAAATTAGCAAGCTCTGGGTTCAAGTGAGAAATCCTGTCTCACTCAGTAAATAGGTAGAGAATGACTAAGGAAGACACCTAGCATCAACCACTGACATGTGTGTACACCACACACACACACACACACACAATTTATTCACAATTTAACTATGACATAATTAAGATAAAATTATAATTTGTTACATTACCATAGCAATTACTTTGTCATCACTGGGACAAAACACATGACCAGAAATAACTTATGGAAGGACAGGATTGATTTATACCTTACAGGTGTTGAGAGGAAGTTTCCTAATGGCAGAAAAACAATGGGAGGAGTGGACAGCCAGTGACACACTTCTTTCAGCAAAGCTCCATTTAACAAAGACTCCAAAACCTTCCTGAACACCTGTGTCAACTGGATAGTAAGTATTCAATAATTTGAGTCTATGGGGCACATTTTACATGCAAACCACCACATTCTGCCCCTGGCACCTGTCAGCTCATGGCCATCTCTTGATGCAAAAGTCACTCAACCCAACTTTAAAGACCCCAGAAGTCTTGCTAATCTCCCTAACTGTTGAAATGTCCAAAGCCCAATGTCTCCTCTGAGACACAAGATAGTCTTTCAACTGTAAGCCATGTAAAATAAAAACATAACTTATATATTTCCAACACACAATTCACAGAGCAAACATTCCCAATCCCCAAAAGAGAAATTATAGGTATGATAAGGGAAAAACTGGGCCAAAGCAAAACCAGAAACCACTAGGGCAAGCATCAAATCATACAGTTACCTGGGCTTCATTCTGCACCTGGGACTTGCGATGACCTTCCTCTGTTCTCCAAAAGTTTGGGCAGTTCCACTCATCCCACCAGCTGTGCTGCCCTCTTTGGGGCAAAATCCACCCCAAGCCAACAGCTCTCCTTGGTGGCCATTCCATAATCCTGGTGTCTCCAAAATCCTGGGGTCTCTACTGCAGTTCACAGTTCATCTTCAGAGCTTCATTCAATGGCCTCACAAGGACCTTCTTACAGGGACTCTAAACCTGCCTCACACTGCCCAGCCTCAGTGGATACCTAGAAATATTCTACAATCCATGATGTGCATTCCCTGCATTTTTAATGCCTCCAAAATCAGCACTTTGGGACAGTCTGCCAAGCTATTCTGCTAAGTGGGGTTGAGGCCTCAAGAGAGGAGTTGGGAGTTCCTTCAGGGTTACACTTTTTTTTTTCCTCAAAAGAATTTGCATTCCTGCCTGGTAGACACAGTTCCTCTACCAAAGCTTCATCTCCACAAAGCTCCAGATCATTCTCAAACAACACCATCAACGATTCACACAATGAGGCTACAGGGGACATTTCACATCCAACCCTCATAATTACAGAGACTTTTCCCCCCACATTTTGGAAAAGAGTGTCACAAAGAAAAACTCTGGCAATCGAACTTGTGTTTCTGACACAGATATTTGTGTATTAGTAGTTGTTCCATTGGACAATTGAATTGAATATGTCATTGACTCTTATTTAAGAAATATAAGGAAAGTGAGTTTTAAAAGATAAGAAAAGTAAAATTGAGTTTTACAGCTTTGCTCATGAAAAAATAAGTTACCAAAGTGTTTTCTTTCCCACTATGTTTTTTTTTTTAATGAAGTAACAAAATCATTGAGATTAAAGGAAATTTTACAAAGAGACATCCTAAAATAGTTGTCACAGAAATGTGACATTTCCAAGGACTCTTGCCCCTGGAATGTTTACAGTCTTTTATTCAAAAAAGAACAAATCTTACCAAGTAGCACAACTGATTGCAAAATGTGGTCAACTACACAACATTGGTGAAAAGCTCATCTTGCTAGTTGTAAAAAGAACTTACTAGAATGATGAAGGTAAAGACACAAAGCAAATGATTCCTTACTTTTTCATTGAGCAACGTTGCAGTTTCAGGAAGAGCTGAGAAGATGGGAAATGGTGTTGAAAATTAATCATGTGATGAGCTACAGCAGGGTTTTATGAGCAGGACGGAAGCACACTGTATGAGGAAGGAGATCTATTGCTCACATAGAAGAGATCTTTAAGGAAAATAAAGAACCCTAAATAAATTAATATTTTTAAAATTACTGATGAAGTTGTTTTTAAGGATGTCAATAGTTAGAACTCTTAAAAGTTATCAAACATTGGGCTGGAGAGATGTGCTTATGGAGCTTGCCTGCAAAACCTAATGACCAAAGTTTAATTCCCCGGTATCTACATAAACCCAGATGCACAAAGTGGTGCATGCATCTGGAGTTCCTCTGTAATAGCTCTGGAGCACCCACTCTTTGTCTGTCTCTGCTTGCCAATAAATAAATATTCTTTAAAAAATTATCGCACACAAACAAGTTCATTTATAATATCATTTGTTTGTACAACAGATAATGAAACCGGCCTCTGTTTGTCAACAGCAAGGGTTTATCAACAACTTAAAGTATCACCATGTTTTTTGTTGTAGTTTCCAATTGCTGGGACAAAATCCCTGACCAGAAGCAAGTTAAAGCAGGAAGGTCTTATTTGGCTTACAATTCAAGGTTATAGTCCATTGTGGTGGGGAAGGCTTAGAAGCAGCAGTGGACACGTGCTGTAGCTGGTCACATTCAGTCCATAGTGAGGAGACGGACAGAGAAGGAATGCTGGTTCTATGTTCCCTCGCCCATGGAATGGTACTACCCACAGTGAAAGTGAGTCTTCCCAGCTCAAGTCACCTAATCAAGACAATCCCTCACAGACATGCCCAGACACTAACCTCACCTAGAGAATTTCACATAGCATATTCAAAAACTTCTTTCCTACATGGTTCTAGGTTCCATCAAATGGACAATCAGTATAAACCATCACAACTTGTCTTAGCAGTCCTATTTTTCCTCAACTAGTATGTAAGAATCTTAGCGAAATAGCTCACAAATCTATCAATATTTTTGTCCCCAAATTAGTGAATTTAAGGATAATTCCCTAAGGAATTTCTTAGAAATATATGGAATATCATCCAATGCAATAAACTTTTCTGAAATGTAAGATGTCTCCTTCGGAGAAACTATTTATAAATACTAAATCCAATATTTGGCACTTTCATAGAACAATTCATTTAATCATTAATAAATTTGTAGCAAACTCAATACCAAAACTAAGTTATGAGAAAATGATGGGCTTGTTTATCTGAACTATTTGTAAAGGTAAATGAGTTGGTCCTTGAGATGTAAGAACATTATTAATCACACTAATGTGGTTATTATCAAGAAGCTAAGACTCCTTTTCAAGTAAACTGTCACTAAGCATTTTCTTTATTCTTTTTTTTCTAGCTGCTAGACAAGACTCACTGTTATATTGATGTGAAAATATATTACTCTCATATCAAAAGTTGAGGTGACAAATCTGAATGAATTTTCATTAATAATTGAGTGGGATTCATCCATTAGAAATAGAAAAGGAGGGAGTAGGGAAATGCCTCAATCGTTAAAAACACTTATGGCACAAGCCATGATCAGCATTTGGATCCCCACAACCTATGTAATGCCATATGCAAGCAGAGCACATATCTGCAATACCAACACACTTATGGTCATGGGAGGTAGTGTCGGAAGAATCCAGAAGCCCCAGCTAGTCTGGTGTTGAAAGCAACAAACAACAAACGTGACCCTGATTCAAACAAGGTGGAAGGTGAGGACTAACCTCTGAGGTTGTCCTCTTACCTCTACACATGTATTATGTATGACATGCACACACCCACATATATATGTGTATATATATATATATATATATATATATATATATATATATATATATATATATATATATATATCACTACATATATATCACACACACGCATGCATGCACACACACAAAGAAATGGAAAAAAAAGGAGCACTTCAGCCAATATCTGCCAAGATTTACCTGTGGTAGGAAGAAAGCAAAGAGGTCAAAAATGTCATCACTGTTACCATGAAGTTATGATTTCAGGCTCATCTCTTTCAAGAAGCTAAATGACTGATTAGAACATGCCCAACTTCTGATATGGCCAGAGTTTCAGTGCCATGCCATAGTTTCTGCAAAGGGTAGTTACTATATATTACAGTGGTCACTGGAAAAAAAAAGCTTTTATACATTTCAACAAGATGATATATGTTTTAACAAATGTTATGTCAAATGTGATTATCAAATTGCTGGTGCTCCATGAAAAATGTAATTATGTTTAAAGGATTCACTTAAAATATTTTGTATCATTATTCAACACTTGTAATACATATGTAGCCTCACTCAATGATGGGAAATTTGGGCTGCACAAAGTACATATTTCTTTTGCTTGGGTTGCCTAATTTTTCCTGACAGATGCAGAATTATTGAGCCAGTTTTCCTAGAATGTTAAAATCATACGCAGTTCTGAAGATTCAACGTGACATGACGATAGCCATTCTGAATTGTAACCACTATGATAGCCCCCAAGTAATCCTGGGTGGTTTTCTCCTATGGTTTCCCAGTGAACTATAAATAGCAAACCCATTAGAATGGGACATTGCCATTAGTGTCAAGAACGCGCCTGACATCTTCTGATACTAGCTTGAGATAAACCAGATGCATTCCAACTTGAATGAAGTCACTTTTATCCTTGCCACTTTATAACCAACCCCACTTTTGCCAGCATCCAGGGGTCTTCCTGCTGTCCAGAACCTAATAAATTGTTCTCTGCATAATCTGGGCCTGTCTCTTTGGCTCTTTGTTCTCATTGGACTGTGGGACCACGTTGCTCCAAAACAGTAGTTTACATTTTGTAAGAAATGAGTGCCTTCAAGGTGCTATGGTCCCTTCTCATACAATATTACATTCACTTTGCAAGTAACATCTGAAGCTTATAACAGTGTTTTTCATTTTTCCCACCGCAGCCTCTGAAACGTTGCTTTGTTTCAAATGGTCACTAAAATCTAGAGTGACTGAAAAGTGAGCTCAAATTCATAAACCTTGCCTCATAGTTAACATGTCTTAATTCTAACATGTAGGTTTTATTTCTAGGAGGTATTCTCCTCCCGCCTACAGAACCTTCTTTAACCTTTGTTATAATGCATGAACAGTTATTTCATGATATGAAAATGTCTTTATTTCATTCTCATTTTTTTTAAATTTATTTATCTATTTGAGAGAGAGGGATAGAAGGAGAGAAAGAGAAAGAGAATGAGTATGGCACACCAGGGCCTCTTGCCATCACCAACAAACTCCAGACGCATGTGGCACTTTGCGCATCTGGCATTGTGGGGGTCCTGGAGAATCAAACCTGGACCATCAGGCTTTGCAAGCACCTTTAATGGATGAGCCATCTCCCTAGCCCTCATTTTCATTTTTTGAAGGTTGCTTTTGCTGACTTAGGATTCTTGGTTAGCAGAGGTCTGCTTTCCATCCAGTATTTTAAAAATACTAGTGCATGACTTCCGTTTGTATTGTTCTGAATGAATTCAACAGTAATTATTATGTCTGTTGCTCACACACAGATAATGTGTCTTGTCCCCATCCCCCCTCCTCACTGACTACTGAAATTTCAGGAAATTATTTTCAGGAATTTTATTGTAAAGTGTCGCCTTGTAATTTTTCATGGGCTTGTCCTATTTGTGCTTTTGTGGTTTTCAACATTAGAAAAAAAAGTTGAGCCTTATAATTTCAAATATTTTTCTCTTCTTCCTCATCTCCCCCATTTACACATTTATTAGATTTAGTTACACACATTTTTTTCTCTCTTTTTTCACATCATCATGAGGAATCTGAGAACCTGCTTTTATTTTTCCCCTCCTGGGTTTTTCTCCCTGTGCTCGAATGTGGATGGGTTCACTTGTTCAAATGCATTGATCTTTGCTCCTGGGGCATCTATTCACTAAAGACCACCTCGGGAAATCTCCTTTCCAATGTTCTGTTCTTCATTCTAGAACTTCCACTTGGACCTGTACATTTCTTTCCTGTGTTAATTTTTAAGTACATGCTCACTCTGACGATACTTCCACCATTTCTCTGAGTGTTTTTTCCAAAGCATGCCTGCCCTCCTGGTTGGTGGAAGTTCACCATTTCTTCTTATGTCAACAATACATGTCTACAAGTGCCCATCTGTGCAATAGTGGTGCTCAACCTAGGTGGGTAATCAACAGCTGCCTAATTGGCTAAAATATCCCCTCAGTGGCAAGGAGCCATTGACTGGTACTTGGATACAAGGCAACCTTGTGTGAAGACCAAAAACCAGATATTCAATGGGAAGTCCCCACTAACCATAGGCCTACTGAAAATTTACACCCTCTAAAACCTCGACAAATAAGCGACATTTGTCTCACTTAACCAATACTGATCTCACTCTCTGTTGGAGATTCTCTTTGTATTTTTCAGAAACCAACGACAACTGTGGACAACCCAATTCCACCGAGAGGATCTGAGATGACAGATGGTGTGATGAAAGTGGTGTGATGAGCAAAAGAGTTACCTCTACAGCAAGTCGGATACCCTATGGAAGTATCATAGGGATAGATATCAAGGATGCCCCAAATAGTCCAAAACACAGACCCAGAGACTTTTAAGAACTCAACAATTAAGCAGATTAAAATTCACCCACCATGACTCGGGGAAATTTGTGGAAGAGGTGATGGAAAGATTGTAAGAGCCGTGATGGGAGAGACTATCTAGAGACATTGCCCCCTCAACAACACACACCCATACACAAATGAAACAGGCTACAGCTCATGCAATTCATAACCTGCCATCCCCAGGACCATTTCAGAAATCCCACTCAGGAGGGCCTTTAGTGGATTGAGACCAGTTAGAAAGGGAAATAAGGATACCAACACAAGACTTGTTCATACCATGTGATTAATTATTAACAACAATTTTTTAAAAAAAAATACATGGCTTATTTGGTCTTCTTCCTGCCCTTTAGAGAATGTGGAGCAGCTATTGTATTACTTGTAGATTAGTCTGGCTTGGTTGTATCTTAACAGCGAGCTTGATTAGGTCTAGTCTTGAATGACTAATTTGGCCAGACTCATCAGACATAGCTCACTGGGCTATCTGCATAACACACCTGGAGTTTATTAGTGTGAGGACATGGTCTTCACATTTTCCAGGGGGATTCATGCCCCAATAAGTGTTCAGCCTCTAGGTCTGAGGTACATGTTCTTTCCACAACAATTAATTTTCTGCAGCTTTGTGGAGTTCCATCCTGGATTGAATAAGATGTGTAATACAGATGTAAGAGATTTCTATTCTCTCCCCAGCTCTTTCTTCTCACTGCCCTGTGAATCCCACTCTTAAAGTATCTCTTAGCTCTGCCTGCTGTCTCTTTAGTTCAGAAAATGACTGTGTTCTGTTCACACTCTTGCTTTTCTGAAGCTGTCTGGGTTCCAGAACTCGTCTCTGGAGCAGTTGAGTCCAACCTACTGACATCACAACACTACGTTGTCAGCTACAAAGGTCACAGCCAAGAACAATGCAATCAAATTTCAAAACTACAAAGGAAAATCACAAAAAAATATATCTCCTGATGTCATTGAAAAGTTTATGATTTTATGTTGGGGCCACATCCATGGCTACACTCAGCCTCACGGCAATGATGACAGGTCTCGTTGGTTTTCCTGCTTGAAGGAACAGTCTTGGGCCAGCTCTGGTCCCAAATCTGAAGACATACATTTCATATACTTTGTTAAGATATGCATTTACCGCAGGGAGCTTCTTCCCATCCTCCTTCCTCAGCTCTGACTAGAAGCGTGAGTTGCCTATTAATTTAAATCTTTTTTTCATACTGTCCACAGAAGCATGTCATAAAGTGTCTACAGTTTCCTGTCTATATTGCTTCTTTTGCCTAATTCACCTTCTTTTTCTTACCACCTGACAAAATATTTGCCAGGCAACATCTTATAAATACCAGAAACTTTAAGTATTTCCCAACCTGCAGCAGGATTTTAAAATAGAAGATATTTTTTGTGCTGCCTGCCTTACTCTGCCCTGGATCATCTACAGCCTCCACTTAGGAGTGAGACACAAGTCGCTTGATTCTCTTCACTCTGTTGGTCTCGGTTTGCCTTTGTGTGTTATTTGGACTTTCATTAAGGTGTTTTTCTCTTCCTTTATTTTTTGTGCATGTGTAATATGTAAAGTGTAGTGTGTGGTATGGTGTGTGGTGTGGTGTGAGGTATGGTGTGGTGTGTGGTGTGGTGTGTGGTATGGTGTATGATATGGTGTATGGTGTGTGGTGTGGTGTGTGATATGGTGTGTGGTGTGGTGTGTGTTGTGTGGTGTGGTGTGTGGTGTTGTGTGAGGTATGGTGTGTGACATGGTGTGTGGGATGGTGTGGTGTGCTGTGTGAGTGGTGCTTGTGGCTTATTCATATATGATGTTGATGTGATGCCCCGTGTATCCACCATTGCTTATCACTTTCTTTTCGTCGCACCTCAGTCTCTTACTGATTCATGAGTTTTCTGTTTAGGAGCCCGAACAATTCTCCCATCTTCACTCCTCCACTGGATTGGGGTTAGAGAAATGAGACCATGCCCAGCTGTTGATGGGTTCTAGAACTTCAACCTCAGTGGTCTCAGGCCCCCTCAGGCCCTCGTGCTTAAATAGGATGTGCACTGAATTGCTGAGCCCTCTCTGCAGCCCTCTGTTTCCTTTATAAGACATCCATGGGTCTAGGTTGTAATAAGTTAACTGAACACTACTTGTGACTCAGCGACACTTACAGCTTTGCTATTCTATGTTTATAGTAGGCATATTGGTTTGTTTTTAGCACTGTGACCAAAACATCTGATACAAAACAATTTAAGGAAGGAAGGGTTGATCTTGGCTCAGGATTTCAGAGGGTTCAGCCCCTGGTTATTCAAGTTCATGTTCTTGAAGAGAACATCATGGTATTGGGAGTGTGTTGGAAAAGTTTCTTTGTCTCATGACAGATGGGAAACAGAGAGGGAGAGAGGGGACTGGGGATTGGATCTAACCTTCAAAGGCCCACCTCCAATGACCTTCCTCCTCCAGGCTAGCCTCACCTCTCAGGGCTTCCTCATCCCCCTTTCCCCCCCCAAAGAGTGCCAACATCTGGGTAACATTCAGCATGAGAGCCTGTATTTTCTCTTCACACCACACCAGCCTATAATGGCTTACCTTCTCATTTTTTGAAAACCCAAATTTACTCATTGTAAGTTGAGGCAAAGTATCTAACTACCTTGAAGAATCATAAATATGGAATTCATATATATTTTATTCATAATAGCATCCCTCGTTTCTAGAATGATAGCCTCAGAAGGAGTGGTCAATACATGCCTATTGAGAGGTTGGCCGAAAGGTTAAGAATGGGAAGTGAGAAGTGAGCTACTGATGGTCCAAGTGTGCAGGAAGTGATCACAGCAGATCTTGTTAACGTAAATCTGACCACACAAAGCAGGCAGACACAGAGGCTGATGACAATATTTATGACATGAGGGAAGGAGCAACAGAGCCCAGATGGAGAATTACCCAACATGTTAGAAGAAGGATTAGGAACCAAGTTCCTTAACTGTCCAGTTCAGGTGAAGTCAAGGCTGGAAAGTTGGGGTTGGCCAGGCACAGAAAGAAGCAAGACCACACTTCTGACACCACGGAAAGATGCCTTAGGAAAATTAATATAGTCTTATTAATATAAGACTGTATTATATTAATAGAAAATTAATATAATACAGAGCATTCTCCATTATCAAATGCTTACCAAATACAGAAACCACAGTAAAATCTTCTTTGGAAACCAGTAAACCTTATAATGACTTTATTTTTAATATCCTGTCCTGGCAAGGAGAAGAAAAATGGGGGGATGTTTCTGTCCTATGGGGGAGCAGGAAATCTAGATATAGTGCATGAAATCAAAGAGCAATTAAGGGGCTGTGTAGCTAGCTTAGTCAGCTTGCCTGGCAAGAATGAGGAGCTCAGTTTGTTCCCCAGAAGCCAGATGTGGGGGTGTTCACTTGTCATTATAGTGCTGGAGGGGAGAAGACAGATGAAATCTCGGGCTCTCTGACTAGCTGAGCCTAGATGGTAAATTCAAGCCACTGAGAGATGTTGTCTCAACAAAGGTGAATGGCACCTGAGGACTGACACCTGAGGCTGTCTTCTGGTCTCCACAAGTCCGCACACACACATAAACATACATGCACACACATAAACTCACTAACATCAGGTCTAAAGGGAGAATAAGGGGTCAGTCAGGTAATGTGAATATTTTCTTTATCAAGGCTTCGAACAGCATCCAGAGCATAAGTTCCTGGGACGTGGGTGAAGTTAGAATAGTAAGAAGTCTGTTCTGAAAGCCTTTCCTACATAGGAGAGAAGACTGGGGGGATTTTGGCTATTCACAAAAAACATTGGAAAGGACACAGAAGAATGTGAGTGAGGGAGTTCCCAGGGTTTGATCTTCAAGATTTTTCATTTCACCTTCTCAGTAACAGAAATGCATTATTTTGTCCCCTGCTCAAGAGTAGTTAACTCCATATGCTCCCCAGTTACCTGTAGAGAAAGAACCTTTAAACCATAGAGACAACTTCTGGAAACTTCCCCATTCCACACCCTTACAGATGACGTCTACAACCACAGCCAACAGCATTCACTCACTCCACAGCCTGGGCTGCACGAACAGATCAAATCTTCCTCAGACCCAGCCCGAGAGGAGAAGCTGAAGCTGTAGATTGGATTAGCATTTGTACTTGTCAGGGGAGACAACATGCCCAGAAGCCTGTAGTGTAAGACATTGGCTCCCAGCTGATACCATAACAGTCCATTATGGGCTTCAGATTCCTCCCCACCCGCCCCCACCTGCTCCCATCCTGTGAAAACAACCAGCACTTCATGCCTGAAGACTAAAACATCCACAGCATGAAGCAACTTCGGTGTTCCTCCTTGGGTACTTATTTGCTCAAGCGCCCTTCCAGAATATTCCATCAGTCAGATTTGCAGGCAGTACTTAAAATGTGCAAAGTCACTCAGCTTTCCTCTCTGACTACTTTGAGTAGGCCCCAGTTTCTTCCCCTAATTGGAGTATGAATTTTTATTTTCCCTCTTTTCTCATGTGAGTTATATTTTCTTCCAGTTGGTATCTCCTATCTTAGAGACAGACACTGGGCACAAGGATTTTCCCAGACAAGGTGTGAGGGACAGGAAATAGAAATCCATGGAGAACTGTTTGCCTTCTTTTTTAAAAAATCAAACTGTACACATAAAGACCAGACACGGAGTGGGCCAGAGAAAAAGATCAGTGTCCTGTGAGTAGCAGGGCAATGAGGTATTAATTCTAAAATAAATCTCATTCTAGCCAATCGTCAGTTGTGGTCTCACTGAGTTGCAGGATTAGAATTATAATAGAAGTATGATAATAACATTATAAAAAAAGGAATATATTCTCACATTTGTAGGATATCATTTCCTGTCCTATTTGAAACAAATAGGGAATCGAACTGAATTCATCAATGTCAGATGGAAGCAGGAAGGGATTTTTCTAAGCAAGCTAAGATTTGAACCGTTAGGATGAGTCCATGCAGGACCTCATTAGAGCATAACCATTCTATGAATCAAGTTTGATTGGTTGGTTTGGGGTTTGCTTAGATTTTTGTTTGTTTTTGAACAGTATTCCCCTATGTATCTCAGGCTGGCTTTAAATTTGTGATCCTCCTGCCTTAGACTCCTGAGTGCTAGGATTAAAGGTGTGTGCCACCATATCTTACCTGAATCAAGTTATCATGACTTGATGCCATAAAATTCTAAATTACAAAACTATCAAATGTTTCTCAAACACTTGCTAGGTTGCTAACCGAGTGCTTTTCTGGCCCTTTTCTTGCTTATATCTTACAGTCTTTCTATTACATAGCCCTGTCTAATTTATAGACACAGAAATTGAGCCAGGTACAAATAAGCTCACTGAAAGGGCTCGAAATTCATCAATGTTTAGTCCACTGCAGGAGTGATGTAGAACCCTGAGTCAAGGTCCATGGAAGTGGCAAGAGGTCAGCAGCTGTCACAGGTCAGCGTTCAAGTCCACTACACAAAGAGCCAAGGAGTTCCCTTGACTTGATCTTGTTCAGGGTCTATGCTGAAGATGTCCAGAGAGGATTCCCACCAGGTGGCTTCTTGACCCATCCACATTTCACCTGCCTACTGAAAACATGTATCATGGTGGCTCGCTCTCTCTCTCTCTCTCTCTCTCTCTCTCTCTCACACACACACACACACACACGTGCACTCTTTCTGCTCTCAAAGAAATAAATAAAACAAAAACTTTTCATTACATTAGTGGTGCATGGGTATATTTTCCTCTTAAGTTAAACCTAAAATATTACAGATGATAAGGCCAAAGTCTCCTCCCAAATTCTTCTTAAGTCTTTCCCTTTAACTAAATGTCTCCACTGTTCTTGCTTTGCTCTTTCAAATGTAATGATCTTTGTTCTTTACATATACATATTTACCTATAGAAAATATATAGCATTAAGACTGTTGTCAAACAATGTTACATTAATACATTATTCCATAAAAATCAAGTCTTATTTTTAGACATTACACTTACTTTGATATACAATGGTTCTACTATGGTTCTACACCTTGCATAAAGAGAGAGAGAGAGAGAGAGAGAGAGAGAGAGAGAGAGAGAAGACACCTTGTCACATATAGAAGACACCTTGTCATGTAGAGACTCTTGGCTCTTACTCTTTTCAAATGACATTAACCTTATCATGACAGCCTTGCTTCCAGATCTCATCAAAACCTAAGGTTTTACCTACAAACACTTTCGCAATGAGGAGCAGAGTTCCGACCTATGAATTTGAAGGGGAAGGGCCAAAAGCATTCATTGCACAGAGGAAGGGATGCTGTGATCCATGTATTATGACTTTTCTTAGCTGCTAATAGAAATCTTATAAAGCTTTTATTTTTCAGAGCTGGGGTCCTAAAAAAAGAAATAGCTTCCATTTTGTTAACAATTACTTAGAAGGGCCTTTGTGCAGTACATAACCAGGGCACAGAGAAGGGTAAGTATGAACAGTCCATACTCAGGTCTCTTATAAAATTTTGAATATGATTAAGATTAATCTATAAGGGCTGCATTGATGTTTCATGATTGATCATGGTTCCTGTACAAGCATGAGGGCCTATGGTCGCCAGAGTTTGCCAGGATTGAAACCTCCAGGTCCCAATTAAAAGAGCTGGGTCTGGCCAGGCTCACCCATATCCCCAGTCCAGCAGGGAAGCAGAGGCCAGAGGATCTTCTGAGCACTGCACTCCCCAGAATTCATAAAAACTAAAGGGGAGAGGCTGGCTCAAAAATGAGAGCTGTTGGAAATGCAATGGAGCAGTTATCCAAAATTCCTCTCAGGCATTTTCAGGTGAGGGACTACCCCGACAGGTGACAAATGGGCCACCACAAGGCACATACAGGTGCAAACACCCCCCCACACACACACACCACACCTCACCACTCACATGCAAATACAGAGGCAAAAAAGCAAAACTATACACTAGCATATGATGTGTGCTATGGAAGAACAGCAAGCAAAAAATGCAATATTTCAGCAGGAGAAATTAATTTTCACTGGGGAGAAGGTTTTGCTATAGAAAGAAGCAAGAACTTATTGTAGAGTAGAAAGCAAACCCTACAATGAATAGCTTTCTAGTGATAAAACCTCAGCTACTATGGTAACCATATATAATAGATTAAAAGAACAACCAGCATGGTATAAACACCAAAAAGTACTGGATGAACAAGAATGGTGTCTAAGTCATGAAGCATTTGTCAGAATAAGATCAGTGGACCTGGCATTCTCACATCGCTGCATGAACATGGGTATCCTTGACAATGTCTAATGTTTACCTATCACCATTGGGATTTTCCTGGTCCTTAATCATTTTATCAATTTGAGATTCTAGTGTGGTTGGGGACTGAGAACTGTTTGGAGTGTTAAAGAAAAACATCCCATTTTAATTGTGCTCGGAGACAGAAAGACTCGATGAGGGAAGACTAATTAAGAAACATAAATAAACTAGAAGTTCTGCTTTACCTCACATCGTATCATTATGTTTCAGAATGAGCTAAAGTAGCCAAGCCCACTTATTTAGGAGTAAGATGAAGGGTTATAGGGAACATTTAAAGTGAAGTATTTCAGCAACTATGATATTATAATTATTTTATGTATGTTATATTCATCATAAAAACACTATGGGACATATAGTATTGCTCTGGTCATAACCCATAAACTGCATACTTCCCACACTAAAGCTATGAAATGAATGATCTTATTACATTCATGTTGTAAGTGGAGGGAATGAGGCTTAAGGAGTCCAACTGACATGCCGGTAGCAGTTACTCTCTCTTTGTTGGGACAAAAGATTCAAGCAGAAGCAGTTTATGTGAGGAAAAGGTTTATTTCAGCTTGCAGTTTCAAGGGAAAATTTCATCATTGCTGGGAAAGCATGGGGCAGCAGGAAGCTGGTTCACATTATTACATATCAACAGCAGAAAGGATGCAGCTAGTATGAACTAGCTCTGGACACCCAGTGGGCTGGATTAATAAACCTCAAGGTGTGTTCCCTAGCCCCAACCTCTAGTGACACACCTCTCCATCAGGGCTCCACCTCCCAAGCTACCAGCTGGGGACCAAGCATTCAAACCATGAAGTTATGGAGGGGTATGTTACGTTCCAACCACCACAATGCCCAAGTTTATGTCTTTCTCCCTGGGTACCCAATAGGCACCAGTGGCCCTTCAGTGGTGAGTTTTGCTTTAAATCATGAGGTATCAAACACTCACGGCCATGTTAAACATTATGGAAACTGATATTTCTATGACCCAAAGAAGACATAGAACTTTGGTTTAAATGAAATATTGGCAGATTCTAGCTCTAGGTAGAATTATCTAGGAAATAAGAAATTCAATGCACACATTCATGATATGAAATCTTCAAACGTTCGTTTAAAACTGTCCTTCAATTATATCCATACATTAACACAGCTAATGATGCCATTTGTGTATGTTTGTTTGCATTTTAAAAACCTTAATAGCGAGGGTCTGTGAAGGTGGTTCAACAGTTAAAGACACTTGCTTGCAAAACCTGCTTGCCAGGTTCAATTCCCAGGTCACTCATGGAAGCTGAACATTAAAAGTGGCACGAGTGTCTGGTGTTCATTTGCAATGACGAGAGGACTTGGCACTGCCCATGTGTAAATAAAGAACCGACTAATAACAGTAATGATGCTAAATACCTGCCAATGTCAAAGTTGGCAAATGGGTTCTGTAAAAGCCAGGAAGCAATTTTTCATCTTGGCAGGTCATTAAACTCTATCACAATTACTCAACTCTGGCATTGTAGCATGAAAATAGTCACAGACACTATAAAAATGAATGAACATAGCTATATTTCCATAAAGTTTTATTGACAACACAGACAGTGAAGACTTGGACCAGAGTCCACAGTTTGCCAATCCTGGTAGTAGAGGGCTAAAATAATCACATTTTCTTACAGAAACTCTGAAAGAGTACTAAATAAAAATTAAACTTACTTTTCAAACTTATTTTATTGATATATATATATCAATAATATACATACATATATGTATACATATAGAAAGAGAGAAAGAGAGAGAGATGAGAGTGTATTTTGATGGTAATACCCGCCATTACCCTACCTTGCCCCCGTCCCCTGTCCTTCCAGTAAATTCCTTCTTCCCAACTAGTACCCTGTCATGCTTTGATCCAGGTGTCCCCCACAAACAAATGAATGTGTTCTGGGTAATGGATCCTCATCTGATGGCAGTTTGGATTTTACAACCTCGATGGAGCTGTGTTGTTGGAGGCAGGCTTATTGGGGTTATAGCCAGCTTCCCCTTGCCAGTGTTTGGCACACCTTCCTGCCTCTGTTTCCAGTGCTGTGGCAGAGGTGATGTCCAGCCCTCTGCTCATGCCATCATCTTCCCTGCCAGGATGGAGCCTCCTCTTGAGTCCATAAGCCAAATAAACCCATTCCTCCACAAACCGCTTTTGTTTGGGTTGTTCTTTGCAGCAACTAGAAAGCTGACCACAACATATCCCTTCTACTTAGGTGTCTTTTTGTTTTTGTCTGTGCTTGTGACCACTGAGTTTAATTAGAGTTACCTGCAGAAGCACAGATGAGGGTTTATTTACCAGAACACATGGATCTGACAGGTGGCTCTTCCACTACAGAGAATGTCCTCCACTCCTTCAGCTGCCATAATATCCAATAAAACCTCGGGGCCGACACAGGCCTCCCCCCCATCATCCATGATGGAAGGTTGATGAGCCCAAACATTGTGTGCATCTTTCACAAGTTTTAATAGTCAATGTGAGTCACAAACGTGGCAGACATATGCTTCCAGGGCCACATTGCAGTCTTTCTCCCCTGTCTCTGGCTGCTGAGTTCTTTCCACCTCTCTCTACATCATTCACTGAGCCTTGGAGGGAGTGCTACAGATGTCCTGTTTAGATTTCAGGTTTCCTCCACAGTCATTCTTCTCAGCACTTGGATGATTTTCAGTCTCCTTGGTGGTCACTGCCATCTGCAGAAAACTTTTCTAACCAAAGGTGAGAATGGCACTGACCTACAGCCTCAAACCTACCTATTTAGAGGATAATTTCATAGGTACAAAACATAGCCACTTAGCCAAACAATAGTAGTTTCTTCTTTCTTAGGGTCTATGGTTTTCTAAGCATAGGCTATAAACTAGAGTTTCAGTACCAGGCATGACTCCCTCCCCTGGAGCAGACCTCAATGCAATGCTTGGATGTCAGGCTTACGAAGTCAACTTGGTTTTCATTTTCAAATGGAGTTCTATTCAATGATGATCTAAAGGGATGTGATCTTATGTTAAATGATAAATTCAGTTTATAAGAAAAATTTACTACACGTGGGAAGGCACTGTGGAGGTAATATTAATACTCAATATGATGCTTAGAAGGACCTTGTGGAGTTCAGTATCAGTCATCAATCTATATGGAGTTGATAGCCTCTCGGTGTGAAAAAAACCAAATGGAAAGAGACCATTGAGAGTTGAATTAACTTAATTTGTGATAAATAATTATGTGATTACTTGAATACAGCAACCATCTCTAAATATAGAAAAGAAGAAAACAGAACAGTCTGTATTAAGATTTTTAACTATTTGAAACCATGAAATGGATACACATATCTCTTTTTTAACTTTTTATTGGTAACCTCTCTCCATATAGATAATATACCATGAACATACTCCCCTCAGAACACCCTCCTATCTCTCCCTTCCTAATCCCCCCTCCCATTAATCCCTTCTTCTTTCCAACTAGTCTCTTCTATTTTGATTTCATAATTTTTTCCTCCTACTCTGCAGGTCTCGTGTAGGTAGTAATACCCACTGTGAGGTCATGAGTGCCTCAGCCACTTTGTGTCTGGAAGACAGTTATAAGCACTCTTTCCCTTCCTTAGGCTCTTATATTCTTCCAGGACCTCTTCTGAAATGGTCCCTGAGCCTTGGAGGGTGTGATAGAGATGCCTCCCTTAGTGCTGAACACTCCACTGTCACTTCTCGGCACTTTGATGAGTTTTGTGTCACCCCAGTGGTCACTGCCATCTGAAAAGAGAATTTTCTCTAAACAAACATGAGATGTGCATTAATACATGGGGATAAACATAAGTTTTTAAGATGGCACTTTGGTGGGCATAATATATCCATGTAGCCAGAGAAGAGCTAGTAGTTTTCCCCCTTGGGCTTATGACCTCCCGAGCCATAAGTGTTTTGATTAGATTAGTACCAGGCAGGAATTCCTTCTCATGAAGTGGGCCTCAGATCCAATCAGAAAGCAGTTGGTTTCCCCCATAATTGATATTCCATCATTGCAGCAATAAGCATGTTTGGCCTGGCTGGACAGCTGTTAAACTTTCAAGCTCCACTGCTGGTTCAACCATGGTTGACTTTTCTCCCCCTTCCAGTATCCTGGCAGCTAGCCAACAGGGTGGGGGCTTCCATCTCCCCTCCAGCTTGATTGCTCAGTGACCTGTAGTGTAAGCATGTGGAGTCTTCAGGAGCTGGGTCTCACCATCTAGTTCTGGTGGGCAACGAATCCTTGGCAATAGTTTATAATGTTTGGAGAGTATCATGAACCTCCATAGCCAACAACTCACTGGAAGGTATCCAACCCCTGACACTGGCATTTTCTTGTAACAATTGATGGCTTCTTGGCTCAGCACTATCCTTCCCCGTATGACATTTCTACCCGATCTCTCTCTCTCTCAACACAAACATTATTTTGCTAGTGAAGAAATAGGTTTCCATATGGCTTATTCATAAGCTTTAATTTTGATTAGCCCTCCTTCGCCCTGTCCTCTCTTCCATCCCCTCTGCTGACCACACTTTGGCCATTTCACTTCAAGTATTCTGCACCTCTGCTTACATATCTACTACGTGCTCCTTTCAACCCTCCTTCCCCTCCCTCCTTCATGGCCCCTTTACATAACTGCTTAAAATTACAATCTGTCTTCCTATTGTTTTATAGAGGAGGTACAGAAATGTCTGTTTATGTTATGTGTGTGTGAATGCGTGCGTGTGTGTTATGTGATATTCACATGTGTGCAAAAATACTTGTCTATTCTCTATGTAGGGTTACAGTACATACATGAAATAGACCTGTATGTGCTATGTATAGTGTTCATGTGCATGTCCCATGTACTATAATGAAACACCCTAGATGATCAACTTACAAAGAAGAAAAGTTTACTTTACCTCACAGTATTGGGGGTTCCCATAATCAATTGGTCCCAGTGTTTTGGGTCTCTGAAATGCCAGCACATCACAGTGGGAACGTGTGGCAGAGCAGAACCTCATTTTATGGTCAGAACACAAAAGACAAGCAGAAAAACTGGGGTTCCACAATCCTCTTTGAGGGAAACTTCCCTAATCCCCTGAGAATCTTCCACAAAGGCCCTAATACCTAAAAGTTCCACTTCCTCCCTTCACCACCCTGGGAACCAAGTCTTTAATATTGACTTGTAAGTGGCATTTATGATATAAATATAGCATATTCCTAGTACACACACATACAGAGAGAGAGAGAGAGAGAAAGAGAGAGAGAGAGAAGCATACAGGTGACAAATGTTTCCATATCATTTGTCCTATTAAATCTTCTCATCAAAGAATAGTTAGTTGGAAGGCTGGGATGATGACTCAATTGATACAATTCTTACTGCACAAGCAGGAGGACCTACGCTCAGAATCCCCAGTACCCACTTTAAAACCAGGCATGGCAGCACATGCTTGTAATCCGGTCCTGGAAAGGTAAAGACAGCAGAATCTCCAGGCTTCTGGGGAGCTGGTCTAGCTAATAAGTAGCTCTAGGTTCAGAGTGAGAGCCTTTCTCAAAAGATAAGGTAGACAAGCAACAGAAGAAGGCACCAGATGTCAACTCACACACACACACACACACACACACACACACACACATGAAGACACATATACACATGCATACACCCCCACACACACACACATACAATATGCAGAAAAGGCAATTCAAAAAATAACAACTTTGGTGGAGATAACAGTAGATAGACTGGTCACAGAGACACCGGTTGAACTCTGCCTGGATCTATGGGTCCTCCCCAGCCTTCTCTCAATGCGCTGAGTTCCTAATCATTTATCCTCTCTAAGACGTGGGAAAGCCATCAAGCTGGTCAACAAGACGTTCCTAAGTATGCATAAACCATATGCAATATTTGGTGGTCAAGGCTTTCCATGAGGCCTTTGTGGGAGTTCATAAATCAACAGAAAGCACTTACTGAAGCATTTTCATGGGTCCAGTGGAATTCTAAGCAAATATCAGGCTTACGAATGAAAAGTCAGTTATATTTTCAACGCAATCTAACGTTCAAAGAAGTGTAAAAGATGCTTAAGTGTTAATATTTTATGTTTCCCCGCTCTCGGCAGTAAATGCAGCCCATTAAAAAGAATGCTAAGCCCTAGCTGTTAGGGCTGGCATGGAACCAAGGAAATGTTGAGCCATCACAGAAGGGGGTTAATTGCTACACGAAGAGGTAATTTATTAAGGAACACTGCAGCCCTGTATATTCCCCAATGTGAGGCTGAGTGGCAAAATCTTATGTGAATATTACATTTGATAACCAAGGCCTTTTTCTATGGTAGACTTCAGAGTTGGCTTAGCTAAATAAAAGGGGGAGGTGGAAGAGAGAAAGAAAAAAATTCCAACACCGTTTTTCTCCATGGCCCCCATAAACCTTTACTTGGTGCCCTCCAGTCTGTTGGCCTCACCACCAGGAAAGTGTGTTACTCCATAAACTTCTTGGTGGCTGATGAGGACGTCTCATATAATGATCAAGTTGAAGGCCGCCTTCTAGTGTTCTTTGTTTATCCAAATCTGCTGCTTCAGTGTTCTGAGGGTCAAGCCTGGGGGTCACCATTGGTCAGACAGTCGTGCTTTTGAAATCTTATCACAGGCAACTAGACCTCAAGTTCAAACCAGGATCTTGTGGCTTATTAAACCTGAATGTGCAGAAAACAGTGGCTCCATATGTCCCTCTTGGCACAGACTGGTTCTGTACCCAATGAATGCCTTGTTCTGTCCCGAGCTCATGATTTTGTCATCAGTCAGGATCCGAGGAGCAGAGTCCAAAGCAAGTGGGTATGGAGGAGGACCTGAGAAGTCACAAAGAAGATGATGGCTCTCTTGGCTTGAACTGATTAAAAAAAAAATCAGGGGACCAGAGAAGGTGAATGAGCCTTAAAAATTTCTCTTTCTAAACATCTCTAATAGCAAATTGTGTCTGGAGAAAGATTCCCTAGTAGAATAGAACAGAAGAGAGCAGTAGTTTCTCCAAAAATGACTCATTTTTTTTTGTTTTTATCCTTTCCAGCTTTTTCTACTGTGAAGCTTGGTCCTCCACCTATCTCTGGTGACACCCTTCATAAAAAGTGTTTATGGGATGTTCATTTTGCTCCTGGGCACTGAGCTGAGAGAGCTAGCTGCCAGGGAAGACAAAGGAGGAGACAGCCCAGCCCTTGGAGGGATCAGCACCATGGGAAAGAGGAGAAAATACTCCATCAGAAACAAAGAACAATTGTACAGGAGCTGCAGTCAGAGTGACAGCAGAGGGAAGGGCAGCAAATCTCAACAGGTCATTCTTCATCTCCCCTGCAGTTCCTCCTGGTTTTTATTTCCTCCAATTTCATCCCTTTTTCTATTATGGAATGGTCTCTTCTTTCCCCTGATTTTCAGGGGTCTTTCTGCCACCAGGCACCCTTGCAGATATGATCTTCATGATGAAAATTATTCCTTATTCTTGTAGTCATTTCCCCTGAGCTCCCATTGTTAACTGTCTAGGTGTTGAGAGACAAAATTACCAATGAAACAAGTTCACACAAAGTGATCGGTGAGCAGTGACTTACGTAAGTATCCCTCATCTTTATCCCCTCCTCCTCTTCATAAGCTTTTCTTTTGGTTATTGATTTTATGTTGAAGCTATCTGGGACAGGGCAGGCTCAGAATTTTTTTTTTTTTTTTTTTGTGTGTGTGTGTGTGTGTGTGCCAGAGCACAAGTTCAGAGGTCAGAGGGCAACCTCGGGCATTGGTCATCATCTTAGATCTTGTTTGATCTGGGATCACCCTTGTTTGATTCACTGACATTCAAGCTTCTGAATCCCCTTGAATCCTTTACATCTGCCTCTACAAGGGTTCTGGAAATCTGAACTCTAGTCCATCAGTGAAGGGAAGATGCAGCTCTGAGCCTGGGAAAATATTTTCACACAGGAACTTACCCAGGATAGCACCTCAAGCACCTGGGATAATGTTTTACATACCTAAGGGACCCTATCTCTGATAAGGCCCTTTTGAAGAGCTCTACAGCCAGTCCAATCCATGTTTATAGGGATTTTGTCCCTCGATAGACAGCCCCCTAGGGAAGCCCAGACCCAGGCAAACTTGACCTGCAGTCTTAAAAAGAGCCTGCAGAAAGCTTTTGCGGAAACTGGACTTCAGATATGGCTGTCCACTCACCACTCCTTGCTAAATAAATGTATCCTTGTCTGAGCTCAGTCTGGTCTATCTTCTGCCTCAATTTTTCCAACAATCAGGATTACATAGCAAGTGCTTTCAACCACATCTCCCCAGCCTCACTGACTTAGAATATCCTAATTCATAATAAGACTTCCTACATCCTGAACATATGTCAGGGGATAGAGGCCCCAGGCTTAAATCAAAAAAGAAAGACAAGACAGGTGCATTGGTTTAAATGTAAAATGTCCTCCATAGACGCTTGTGTTTGAACACTTAAGGCTCAAATGATAGTTCTGTCTGGGAAGTTAGTAGAAACTTGCTGGAGGAAGTATGGGGCAGGACTTGAAGTATTATAGCCAGGTCCCACATGTGGTGTTTTCTCTCTCTCTCTCTCTCTCTCTCTCTCTCTCTCTCTCTCTCTCTCTCTCTCTCTTGCTTTCCTTCTTCTTCTTCTTCTTCTTCTTCTTCTTCTTCTTCTTCTTCTTCTTCTTCTTCTTCTTCTTCTTCTTCTTCTTCTTCTTCTTCTTCTTCTTCTTCTTCTTCTTCTTCCTCCTCCTCCTCCTTGTGGTGTTGTGATGATGTGATACCAGATGGACTCTACCCTCTAGAATTGTAACCAAAACAGACCCTTTCTTTTCCTAAGTTGTTTTTGTTCAGGTATTTTGTCCCAGCAACACGAAAGTAATACAAGAAATAGAAGGGCTGGAGAGGAGGCTCAGCAGCTAATGTGCTTGCCTGCAAAGGCTAATGACCTGGGTTTGATTCCCCAGTAGCCACATAAATCCAGATTCACAAAGTGGCACATGGCCATCTGGAGATCATTTTCAGTGGTTAAAGGCACTGGTGTGCCCATACACACACACTCTCTCTCAATATCTCTCTGCTTGCAAATAAATTAATAAAATAAAATAAACTTGAAAAAAGAAATACAAAAGATTTCTTTCCTAGCCTGAACAACTGTGCATCCAATTATCCATTCCTACCTACCAGGTTCCTGCCTCTGTTTTCCTGCATTTGATGTGCAAGCCACTGCTCCTGCTACATGGTGAGAGAGAGAGAGAGAGAGAGAGAGAGAGAGAGAGAGAGAGAGAGAGAGCTACTCTTTCTGTAAAACAAAGGAAGCAGGGTACCCCTAGCCTAGTAAGCATGATGCTTGTCACTTTCCAGCACCCAGAAGGCAGAAGAAAATGCACCTGTCCCTGGCAAATCCCAAGTAAACGAAAGGCAGAGGTTCTGGTTGGAAAAGAGAAGAGAGAAGCTTGGGTCCCCCTCCCTTCCCTTTCCCTGCCCATCAGATGCAAACACACAGGAGGTCCTTTCTTTTCCATCTCCACTTGGAACTCCACTTTCTTGTGACTAGGTTAAGCATGTTAAATCCAATGAAGACTGTAAACAAGGGCAGGAGGAGCTAGGTCAGTGATTAAAGATACTTATTTGTAAGCCTGCCAGCCTGCATGTCATCCCTCAGCTTCTGTGAAAAGCCAGATGCCAAGTGGCACACACACAGGTGATCTCAATGTGCCCATGGCAATTAGAGGTGGGGCCAGAGAATCCAGAAGCCTGTGGGTCAGCCAGACTGGCACACACAGGCAAAATAACAAGAGAGGCCATGTCTCAAAAAGGTGAAAGGAGAGGACAAACACCCTGAGGTTTGTCCTCTGACCTCCACATGCGAACTGAGGCACACGGGCACACACACACACACACACACACACACACACACACACACACACACACACGCGTGCGCACACACACAGAGATTTTTAAAAAGTAAAATCAAAAAGGCCTGAAAACAAAAACAACTTTGAAGACTTTCAAGATTTTTGATCTTTCATACTTTGTTTTTTATTCTTGTACCTCAAAGGTGCCTCGTTGTGGGACAACATTTGGAGCTCCCTTTATTCTGGGTTGTCATTCAGTTTCTCATGCGAGGCTGATGTGAAAGTCATCAAAATTTATTACTAACTTATGAGATGCAACATGTACACACACAAACAACATAGATGCACATAACACACACGCACAAACATCAGACACGTAACATGCCTATTTCTAGAAGTTCGTCTTTTCATTGACTGACTGGTGATGAAAGGTATGTTGTTTGTTGGTTCTTACTGTCTCTTACAGTCTTCAAGTATTCCATTATCTCTTCAGTTTTTATCTTGGGATTTATCTAAAAGGAATTCTTTGGAGCATCAAAGTCAACACCCCTTTTCTTTCTTCATCCTTGTTTTCAACTTTCTTTCTAAGGAATTGGAAAGAAACAAGCAGAAGAGGATTGAATTGGACCACAATGCTGTGTATGTCACTTGGACTGCAGCCAGGCACACGCGAAGGTCTTCCCTTGCCAAAAACACACCAGGGATCTCTGAAGCAATCAGGAATTGCTACATGTGTGTGAGAGCTAACACTAGGAACACAATGGAGATCTTAATTCAATTATCCTCCTCTGCTGGCTGTCCTCCCTCTCCCCTGAGCATGCTGCCCAGAGGGAGCATGGGCTCAGAGCTGGAAGCTGCGCATGCTCTTCTGGCTGTCCACAGACTGCTGTCACACTCTCCTGCTCCCAAAGGGACATGGTGATGAAACCATGAAACCTTGGGGAAATGAGAAAGGGAAAAGGGCAACTGAAGAACAGAAAACCAGCTCAACAACCCAGAGACTCCAATCTGGAAGAAAAGTTAGAATGACAGAAGAAGCCCCTGGAGAACTTCCAAGAGGGTTAAGTTCTTTTTCTGAACTAATTCTCTTGGGGACCACTGATCACATACCTATGTGCTTGGCTCTCAAATAAGGGGGGCTTTACATTTGCATTACAGAAGAAGAATTTATGTTGCCCTTGGTATGTGCTCTATTGAAGGGAGGCCAGATGAAGTACCTCCCACCTCTCCCACAAGTGAGGATTCTAGCTTACAAACCCATTATTCATTACCTTCATCTGATAGGAAAAGAATCAGACATATTCCCCAGCAGGTTTGCTCACATTTATTATAGTGGCCCAGGTCATATTCCGTAAAAAATGAGTAGCTCTCAGCAGGGAAAAAAATATGTATAGAATGTGCTGATCTTGAATACAGAGTATTTATGTTTTATCACCCATAGGCCTTATGGAGTGGAGTTTGCCCCTGGGGTCCATTGTTAATATTTCAGCCTCTGCCTATGTTACATGGAAAAAAAGAAAAAAGCAACTCTGAATCGGTAAATACAGAGCTGTCATTCTTCCCTGCACAATGCAGACTCATGTAGTATACTAGGGTTACTCTGAAAACTGAGAGCCTTTTACAAGATGTGGCAATATTATGCAAATGATTAACTCCAGTTAAATCCTTTGAAGCACTATGTGTTACTCAGGGGTCTTTAGATTACAAGTGACAGAAACGGGACTCACAGTAGCTTAGAGAGAGTTTACTGGTAGAGACTGAAACATCTTAAGGGATCAAATGAAGTGTTGAATATCCAATTCTCTAGAAAGACAAGGATGCTGACAGCCCTCAGACAGGAGTGCAACCAGCATTTTCAAATCAGGGCCTGCTTTCTGGGCCTCTTATCTTTGCTTTTCTCTGGATGTTGGCTTCTTTTTCTCTTACCTCAAATTTCTTCAACTGAGCAAAAAGCATGATCCTTGGCCAGTCCTAAGCATCACACTCCATAGTTCTCATCTGTTTCTTATTCCAGGATGAAAGTCCATTAGCCAAGGAATAATTCAATTCTCACTTTGGACTAGTAGAAAAGGATCTGGGCTGGTGCTTGGAAGGTCTTCAGCGCATGAACAATACTTGGTAGGGTACGTGGGGACATTCTTCTCTCCTACCTTGGCAGTGAGAGCAGCATCAAGTCAGTGAAGAGGCAGGAGATCATGTGGGAGTCCTCACCGGACTACCTGGGAGCTCAGACTTTTAGACAAATCATCTACCTTCCTGAGGTTGAGTGTCTAATTTGTAAAGTGAGCATTGTAGTCAAATCAAACACAGGTCATGGGAGGAAGGGATTTACTTCAAGCTTACAGATCTGGGGGAGAGGAGGTGGAAGTTCCATCAGTGGTAGAAGAAGGTGCTTCCATACATTTCATGCAGAGAGAAACCATCACCAGCTGCCGCAGACCACTCAGAGGGAGACCACCACTGCGGGAGAACCAGGGAGAAGGCTCGAGGAGAAGTCAGGAATCAGCGAGGAAATGACAGACAGACACACAATTAAATGCTGTGCTGCTGCAACTTTACTTTTGTAGCTTCAGTGCTTATATACTTTTACAATCAAGGAACTTGGCAAAGCAGGCTAAGTTTATACCATTAACTTTTGCAATTATTCAGAATCAGCAAGAAAACATTAACAGAAGAAATTAATATATCTATTTTGTGTATCACTTTCGCGACTAGTTCATTGTGGTCTCTTGCCCAAAGCTGTGATCTTAGAATTCCTTGAAACTTGTCTCGCGCCAGTAACCACATCTGTGAAAAAGCTACTGACCTGGGTCACACTCTCCTTCTATAAGCTCTTGTATGTAATTGTTCCATCCTCCTATCAAGGTTAATAATTCTCTATAGAAACCGTCTCTGTACCACCAGT